>JARFYF010000056.1:12119981-12136174 GCA_030265395.1 Rhina ancylostomus
ACTCTGAAGAAGCCTGTAGCATATTATTTTGTGGTAATATTGAATATAAATATTCAGCATAGAAATTTCATGATAACCCTTCTGTGATAGGTCCCAAACAAACAGAAATGAGCAGCTATTAATAGTTAATGCTGGAACATTCTGTTTAAAAGTCTATTATCCGTGCGACACAGCTGCCCAGGGAATAGCTCAGCACGGATCTTCAATACAAACAATGTGAAGAGGCTAAGCACCTGCTGACTTGTAACACACAAACTGGCCTGTCAAACAGCCACAACCAAGGTTTGCCATCTGCATAACAGAGAAGAAGAGAGGCACAGCCTGACAGGCCATTTGTTTCCTTTCTTCTGAGTCCCTGGTAGCTGGCTAGAGAAATGTTATGTTTCTCACATGGTGTCCGGTCATAATACATAACCACAGAGCTCCAGGAGCATGTTTCCATTGCTTCATTCTCTGCAGTGTCAGAGTTTGCAGTAGTTTGGTTTTGCTCACACCAGGTTAAACTTAGTTAAAGGTCCATATTGCAGTTAGAAGTATGAGAACTGCTTCTCTGAACTTTCTACTCTCATTCTTCTCAACTCCACAGATTGAATTTCTCTTCAGGTGTCATTCACGATGAAATTAAGACATCATGCAATGTACTACTTTGATATATTCATCCTAACAATTTCACAAAGGATAAAAATGGGGGCTTATTATGAATTCTTCTTATATTCCTCTTTTTTTTTAGGATCAAAGATTTAGTGAGCCTTTTTCTCTCATTTATCAAACCTTGGAGGCATTTTGTGCATCAGTCTTAATTACATTTTTTCATTGAGAGGCATAATCGTGGCCAGCAAAATGAACCATCCATGTAAGGAGATAAGCAAGAGCAAAATATAATCACACTTCTCCTCCTAAATTGCCATTACAGTAATTGTATTTTGATTTTTTTTTTAATGTGAATTCTGTTAATTTTTGTTTATTTTGTATTTTTCCAGCTGCAGTTAACTTGGCAAAATTGAAGCTCTTCAGACATTATTATGTTATGGTAAGTGTTTAGCTCATATGAAGCTGGCATGGTTGAACTAAAAAGCAATTGCATCAGGATAAGCATTCAGTGAAGCAGGTACCATGTCCTTGATGTTTATTAGTTCATTGGATGGGATGTATGGGCACAAAACCCGTAAATTCAAGGTTTTTTCTCTTCCCACCCAAGAGTTAGCTTGATTGATGGGGAAGCTCTGCAGTAGGATATTGCTACATTGCATAGTTCTGTCAGGGAAATTGTGATTGCAGAAATTGATTAGAGAAGCTAACAGATTGGAGGGAGATGATTGCTGACATGGGATTGCTGATTTTGGCAAAGAGTCCAGAATTGGATTTATTAATTGGTGGTTTGAGAAAGGTTGATGATGGCGGCTTCTGTGGGTAGATTGGTGGAGATAGAGTTTATAGCTGAAGCTTGCTTGTCCTGGAGAGAACAGTCATGCTAATGACAAGTATTGGAAGCTGTTTGATAAGGTGTACAGTGTTGAGAGGGAGAACAGTGAATAGGCAATGGTATACAATTTTAGCCACAATTTTAGTTATGAGTAGTTATTATTTTATGTTTTTATTTTTCTTCTTGAGCTGCTCATAACACGAAACATTGTTTGCCTTTGCCAGCTGTTTTCAAATATGCAATGTGGAAGCCTTGTAAATCTTAATTAAAGATAATGTATGGCGCAGTGTGACCAGAGCTAAGAAATGTACCTTGGCAAGAATAAACAGTTTCAATTACAATCCAAAAGAGAAAGTGAGGGATCCTTTTCATTGAAATAAAGATATTTAAGATTTAATGGAGCTGTTCATTCTGAGGAGATTCCATCAGGGAGAAGAAATTGCATCATCTGATGAATTAATAGGTGACTCAATAGCTAAAATTTATCATCCAAGCCAAAAGGCAAAGGAATAAATTGGGATTTTTGTTTTGTGTGCGGATGGCAGAACTATTGAATGTTAGAGTCCTGAAGAAAATATAATTCTGAATAGATTTTGAAACAGTAAATATCTTAAAAAGAAATATTTAAAAGTAAATGCAGGGGAATGTGACAAAGTCTGTACATAGTTCAGAGAGCCAGCACAGCTGTGAAAAGCCATAAAATTTGATAAAATCCTCACTATTAAACCAATTCTTCCACTCCACTTATCCAGAATGTTTAAGTACTTAGAGTAGCTGAAATTAGCACAGTATCAAATTATCGAATCTTCAAAAAAATCCTTTTATGATAGGATAAATGAGCAAAAATTTCACACAAAAGCAACAAATTCATCATCTGCTTGGATCAAAACCAGGCTGTCCATGTGATAGCTAGCACCTGTAACTGTTTTTTGCCAAAGTTTTCTCAATCGAAATCATGTTTGTTGAACTTTACCTTAAGTTCAACTACTTTTAGAACATTAATTCCAAAGAATGCCATGGCAATCTGTAATATCTGATTTAATCACAAATAATTTAAGTAATTAAATTGTGCTAAATAAAATGTAAGAAGAGCTAAAAGTAGTCATTATTTGAGTAATTAAATTGTGTTGACAAAAATTTAAGAAAGAGGAGAAAGGAATGGGCTGTACTACCAAGGCTACTCTGCCATTCAATTAAATCGTGACTTGCCCTGTTTTTCAAGTCCACTTTATACCCGACTCCCTCAGTGTATCAAAATCTATCAGTCTTGGTCTTGAATATACTCAATGACCAACTGACCATATGAAAGTTTCTGTGGTAAAGAATTTCAAAGCTCTCTCTCAAAAAAAAGTCGCATCTCAGTCCAAAATGGCTGACCAAAATGGCCTCTGATTTTTTGGCTTTGACCGGAGGAAGCCATGTGAAAACCTATTCAGAATTCTGCTTTCTTCAGCCTTCTATTATTCAATAACTCTGCACAAAAACAAAATTCTCATTTATTCCTTTGATCTTTAGGTGTATCTTAAGATTTACCTTTCTAGTATCTGAAGTATTCTAATTGGATCACCTCTCATCCTTCTAAATTTCAAGAAATGTAAGCCAAACTTACTCAAGCAAATAAAGTTAATTTTACTCCATTGGCGCTCAGCAAATAACATGGGTTGAAATGTAGATTTGGCTAAATTTTGATTGTTCTAAAGTGCTAATTTTGTTTCTTTGTTTCAGATTGTGTGTTATATTTATTTTACACGAATCATTGCAATCCTGATCAAAATTATCGTACCTTTCCAGTGGAAATGGCTATATCAGGTAAGCTCTTGCCACAAATAAACAAGTTAGTTCATCAGTTGTTTCAAGGCCTCACCTACTATATTCTACAATGAGATGCAAGAGTAAAGATTAGTTAGCTGGAGAAACTGACAATTGCAGTTCTTAATTAGTTAATCATAATGGACTTGAATCGCTGTATGGGATATCTATATTCTGAAATGAAGAACCATACTTGCATAAAAATTGGGCAGTCTTCTCCAAAATCCTTCTTTTTAGTGATCAAAAGATAATTTAGAGTTTGAACAACTTATGGAAATAATGCATCCATAAAATTTTATTGCAGATTTTTAGTTTACTTTGTGCATGTGAAAGGCAGTCATACAAGAGAGAGATTTTCACTGGCAGGGATGGTGCATCAAAACCTGATTCCATGAGGTATGGAATATGGGCTCATTGCCCCCATCATCGAGGGGAATGAGGCCAAGAACCAGTTTCACCCTAGCTATATTAGCAATTAGCATTGGTGAGCCCTGCAAGCTTATAACTTAAATGCTGGAATTCATAGAACAAGCAGCTGTGAAAGGAAAATAATAATTTTAAACCTTCAAACAAAACAAAATCACCCTGCCATTTGGTTTTTATCAAACTGAAATTCCCAGAGTTTGCTGAAATGTAATTTTCCACGTGAATGAACATTATTTGTTTCTACATGTTCAGTAATTATACAACTTGAAGCTTGCCCACGCCTTACCAGAGTTTCCAATCCTTTTTTCTTTAATTAACTTTGTGTTGTAGACCTGACTGGATCTAATGGAAATCTTGCAGACTTTGCAGTGTCCTTCACCTTGAATGTACATTCATTTTAAAAAGACAGCCCCACACATTATTACAAGTGAGGCTAAGCAAGAAAGCTTTTACTCTTTTATCTAGCATTGTGTCCACAAACCATGTTACATTACTGGATTGAAAGAAGGGAAGGCAAAAAGGGAGGAGGTGAGGACCTATTGCTTTATCATATGATAATTGCAGAGGAGCAATGATATTTAGACCATATAAATTCATTCTTCCAGATACAATCTAAAGTGCAGTTATTGTAACGTTACGTTGTTTCTTACATAGTTCCAAAGCTTTTATATTCCATTAGTATGTCCAAAAGTCCATTTGCTTTTTGAGTACTCTGCATTCCTAATATCAGTGGTAAATTGACCCTTTTACTATATTGAACCTCTCCTGTAAGTAATTATTCAGTTTTGCCCTTTCTATAGTGTTTGTTACTGTGTAAAACACAAGATCACCTTTAGGGCACTTCCTGAAATGGCTAAGTTTTAATTCTGAATCTACATGGGAGATGAGTCAGCCTCCAAGAAATGTATTACTGGTAGGGCTTGAATCTCACTCATATTTTTCATTGGCTAAAATGGATGCTACATTCAGGTCAAAAAGCAAAAAAAAAGCTACAGATGCTGGAAATGCTTAGCAGATCAGGCAGCATCTATGCAGAGCAACTGAACTGATCTCAGGTCGATGACCTTTCAGAACGAGGAAGAGATAGAAAACAAAAAGGTATTTAAAGTGGCAGAGATAGAGAAGAGTGAAGAGAACAAAGGGTATGACTGTGATGGGGTGGAGACAAGATGAGATTGAATGACACGGATGGTCGTGGTGGTGCCAGCTCAAAGGGGGCGGTGAGGGTTTGTTAATTGCAGCTGTTCTGTCTGGAGATATGTAAATAGAAGATGAATGAGAACAGTGGAAAACCTGAAAGAAAAACGATGTTGGAATTGTTAATTACAACACTGCGGTTGCTGGAAAGCTAAAATCGGAGAATGCTGGGAATACTCAGTAGACCTCTCACAAGCTGGAAAAGCAGGTTGTCTGAAATTGAAGTCAGTGCTAAGTCCTGAGATCTGCCAGACTGGAAGATGAGAAGCTGTTCCTCAAGCTTATCCTAGTCTTGGAAAAGTGTAGGACAGCAAAGATAGGTCAGAATGGGATAGAGAATTAAAGGGACAAGCAACCAGAAGCTCGGGATCACTCCTGCAGACTGAACAGGAGTGTTCTGCAAAGTGGTCACACGATCTGCATTTGGTTTCTCTGTTACAGGGAAGAACACATTGTGAGCACTGAATGCATTAAAAAGTGCAAGTGAATTGCTGTATTCAAAGCGTCTGCCCAGAGCACTCTACATTCTGATTATGTTCTACCTTTTAGTGATTTTATTTCCTACTCTGTTATCCCAGTTGATTAGCACCTCTACTGTAGAACCTGAGTTGACTAGATTTCTTTCAATTTCATTCTTGTAGAAGAGTACTTTACACTAGCCTGCTTTAAACTCCATCTACCAGTATTTTACCTACTTAAATAACTTAACAATTTTTCCTGTACTTTCTGAGCTGCCCTGATACTCAAGTTTGGGAAAGTTTGTTTGGATGTATGCGTTCAATCAAGATTTTGAAGACAAACAGTCCTTATACTAGAACTTAAGAACAGAAGAAGATAGGAGCAGAAGTAGACCTGCCCTGCCATTCAATATGATCATGGCTGATCTGCCCCAGGCCTCATCTCTTCTGTGTCAGTTTCCCATAGCTCTCACTTCCCTGATCTTATTAAAAATGCTTCCTCTGCCTCTGATGATCTAACCTCCACAACTCTCCAGAATAGAAGATTCCAGCGATTCACCATAAACTGTGAGGGAAAGAGAATGTTAATCCTTGCGACGTTTTCAGAGAATCTCCCTGATTATTTTGTTTCTACCCATGTTATTCTTAATGCTGTACCAGGGATTTTTAATGGTTGAAATGTTTTTTTGACAGAATCTTGTTCATTTTTTGACATTTAAAAAAATTATCGACTTGACTGTCTATTGCTCAGCTTCAAAGATCACAATATGTAAACATGCATACATTTCCAATTCTGGTGCTGTTACTTCATTGTTGTAGCTGAGAGAGCAGAGTTTTAAGTGGAAAGAAAAAGCACAGTTAACATCAGTCTTCTAGAGCTATGGGAAGGAAAATTCAGTCAGGAATCCACTCCTTCTTTCTATGCAGTGGGCTGTTGCTGTGATGGATGGCCAGGGTAACGTGGGGATCAGTTGTGATAGCCACCAATGGGTATATAGGTTAGCAGTATTCATTGCCTCATCTTGCATTTGAAAAATGGTCGCCACTAAATATTGTCTGGGAAATCCAGAATCAGTCCTCCAGGGGAGAAAAAAGGAGAAAATTGATTGAATATATTCAAGTGTAAAAGAAAAATAATGTAAGAGTGCTCTAAACTTTGAAGGCTGTTATTTGGTGTTTTTGTTAAATTACACATGCTTTGAAACAAATGTATATTTGTTCAGGGAAAAATCTATATTGATAATTGAACTTATTTTATATTCTCATGTAATTTAGAGATGTTGCCCATAAATGATTACTTGATTTTGCTCCATATACTTAATTTGCTAAAGGCAATATATTCTGAATAATGTTGAATTTAATTTTGTCTATTTGATTAGCTTTATTACAAAATGATTTTCCTAGATAACTAATTATGTGATAGTCTGACAATGACTGAGCCTTGTACTGTGGTTTGCTAGGTTGTTGAACCCTTGTGCAATCCTTTTCATACCTGTAGAAGTGAAGTACAAGCTCCTGGTCTTTCTCTGAATCCTCCTTATTACCTTCAGTGCATGTAGCTATATTTAGAGCAAAATACATGAACAAATGTGTGAATTTTGGCATCAAATTTTCAGATGGTCAAGAATACATTCACTGATGCAAAATCCAAAGAACTCTTTTCTGATCATCACTCTTAATTTAAGTTCCTAGATGAACTCGCCACACTTGTATTTTTCTGTTTGACGGGATACAAGTTTCGACCAGCTTCAGATAATCCCTACCTCCAACTGTCTCAGAATGAGGAGGATGTCGAGATGGATGAAGTGTAAGTACTTCCAACTTGGCTTTATCTTCAACTGGAACAGTCTCAATGATTAGAGGCCAGAGACATTTCGAAGCCAGTGCACTTATCTTCGGTTCTGCTGCTGGATTCTTGAATCCAGAGGCAGTTCTGGATTGGACAGAGCAGAAGGAATGGGTTGAGTAGCATCCCCATTCATTTGAATGTAGTCATTGAACTAACTTAAAAAGATAGGTCCGGTTAAGTTTTTGTGTTTATAATGCCTCATCTCATTTTATTAATAATTAATTTACATCTTTGTTTTGCACTGTACTGCCACAAAACAACAAATTTCACAATATATGTCATTGATAATAAACATGATTCGTTCATTCTAATTTGCAGTAGTTTAATGTCATTTAATTATTTTTAATTTTTAAATTATTTAAATCCTTTTACATGTTGAAGACATTTAAAAACAATGAAACTTGCCCTTTGCCAGCAACAAGGCACTGGGTTGAGTGTGATCCAGCCCAATGAAATTTCCCACAGAAGCTTGATTGTCATGAGTTGTCGATGAAACTTGCCATCCAAGCCTGTAATTTAGTAAATAATGTGTGGCCTTTGATTTGGTTTTCACCTGAAAAAAATGTCAAATAAAAGCAAATGTTGGAAACATGCAGATTCGATTTTATTTCATTCTTCATAATTCCTTTTTAATTATTATTTTCAAAACTTTGTAGCTTGAGACTGCGTAGTTAAATGACCTCATACTTCCTTTGTTTTTAGTCCTCTTCAATGTACGTTATCACTTGAAGTATGCTGAGCATTAATTGTGGCCTGACCAGTGAATTATAAAGTCTCTGCAAATTCCCATTGACTTAATTCTATATTTTCAAGAGTCCTGTGAATTGCTATGCCACTCTGTAAAGTGGAACAATGCTGTCAGGCCCTACTACTCCTTGTTTCTTGACTCTGTACTGCCTTGGGAGAATATTGCTTTTCCTGAAATATAGCTTCCTCTCTTAGTAAGGGCATGGGATGGATGATATAGCCTGTTGAACGAAACTTGTTGCAAAATATTTGAGAAAACTCAATTTGACCGAATGCTTCAAAATGAATACGTAGGTACAGTGTAGCCACTTAATGGCTAACTTAATGAATTGCCTAAATTAATTAGGCCTAACTTGATCTAACTTAATGAATTGGCCTAACTTAATGAATTGCATGATTGAATCCAATAGCTCTTTCCAAGGCAACACAGCTTATTGATAAGAATTCTAGAATGGTTGTCTTGACTTCTAAACAATTTATTTTAACAATTTTAACATTTTAGCGGTAGCTGTTAATTTCTCATTACTTTATTCTGCAAAAAATTTACTGACAGACTATTAATGCCAGTGGTGATTTAGTGAAGTTGAGATGCTTGGGTAGCTCAGGATGCAATGGGTTAACTGTTCAGCAGTTAAGCCGAACGTTTTCTCAGTAAATGCATAAGTGGGACCTAGAAATTGCCCTAACATTATTTTTTTCTGATGAGGAGCAAGCTCTGCACGCCTCCATATGTTAATTTTAATGGAGTAATTTAGTTAATATAGTTGAGCAAAGCTGAAGTGTTGAGCATTGGACTAAATTGCAGTTTTTTTTTCGCTGGAATGTAAATCATTGATCCTCCTGTTGTGCAAATCCTTATTTTCTAAGTGGTTTGGGGCTCATGCTGTTATATTCCATGATTTCAAAAGCATAAATTGCTGAGAAAACACAGCATGTTGAACAGAATCCAAAAGCAAAAAAGTGAATTAATGTTATATTTGGAGGTGCTTCATCTTGTGGTTTTAAACTGCAATGCTGTTTTTCCAACCTTTTTTTTTGGCACAATCTGATGAGCTCGTATTTCATTTCTCTAATCTCAAAGTTGTGCAGTTTGTTAACTCTTGTATAGCTTGAGCAGGCAATCAGCTGGCAGAGTTGTGAAATAATGATAAGGATTGATTTGATTGAACCTGGGAACGCATCTCATTTACTCGATGCATTACACTAGCCATTATGCCCTCGGGGACAAACATAAGCCACAGCTTAATGGCTTGTTTTTACCTTGTAGTCTTGTGAAAGTAGCAAGATCAAAGGTGAGAACCAGAGGCTGTTGTGTTTTTGACCCCTGGAAATCATGGAACTTATTATCTTGTTTTAAGCAGCTAATCAAAATTTTCAGTTGATTGAAAATCCCTTACTCTGTTAAAGAACGCAGATTTGACATACAAAGGCATTAAATGATCAACTCATTATAGACAATTAAAACCTAAGAAAATGCTGAAAGTTCACTGCAGCTGATCAAAGGGAAAAATGGGTTAATATTTCAGTTGCATCTCATCAGAGTTGACTCGATTTTTTTTTCCTATTTAATTCTGATGGACTTGTATATTTCTGTAAATGTTTCTTTCTATTCTCTTTTTTGTTAAAGTAGTTACTTCGGATTTGCTTCTCATTATCTGTACTTTGCATGATAAGGTGTTATATTTATTCACAGATTATAAAACAATATTCAACAGAGATGAATGTGTCTGATATTGCCACCTGCTTGTTTTGAGAATGCCTTACTCATCCTCTGTTTCTCTTTAATATGTTACAAATTTTATTTTCACATGACATGATGTAGCTTCAGTGATTGATTGGATCAAATTATTGTTTTTTTTGCATCCACAACTATTTTCAGTCTATTTCTTATTTTGAACTCATTAATACTCCATCGTCCTGAATCATAACTGAGTACCATACTTCTAAGTTGTTTTTAACACTTGGAAGAGAAAACAACTGTGCTAATGTAATGCAATCTTAAATGTGCACTCCTGAGATGGGTTTGGGGGTTGAAAGCTATCAAAGTATGCATATGATAGCCTGTTCCTCATAATTCTTAGATTTATCTGGAGGATTTTTTTGCTCACTGCAGAGATGAACAATTTTGATGCTGATTTGTTGGAGCTTCATTAAGAAAGCTTCCCTTTGTTGCAAGTGAAATCTGAGTATCACTACAGTCTGAAGGAGGCCATATGGCCCATAGAGCCCTTGCTGATACTGCCAGCATTTTCCCACATGACCCTGCCGTTTTTCTCCTGTCAAGTATTAATTGACTAATGCTTCCAAGACTTGGAGGGCAATAAATAATTAAAACTGTGTCCACTGCCCTTTCAGGCAGTCAATTCCAGGTCTTGAGTTCTCAGTGTATGTGGAAAAGATTTCCCCATGCCAGCTCTTGTCTTGTAATTTAAGACAAAGCCAGGAAGCAGGAGGTGTTTACCGCATCATCATGGACAGATTTCAATTCAAATCAAAGCCTACCATCTAATGGAGCTCCACTCATTGTGAAATGATTTTCCTGGGTGGCTTGTTCTAGGGGGGAGAAATGCTAATTTTTTTTCTCACTAATGAGACAGCTGGCAATTGCACTCCCACAAATAGTTATTGTAATGGCAGTTGTGGAGGTGTTGATTAATTGTTTATAATCCAATTTGAATCTAGCATAATGTGACTGATTATTTGATCTTCAGCCTGATGGTCTCAGCACAGTTACATACGAGTGGGAATTGATAGTATTAGTATTGTCCTGCCAGGTTTGATTATTGACCTAATATCCAGAAAAAAACTTCAAAATAGACTTGATTTTTAAAAATTCATTGCAAAGACTTCCTGCACTTCTGTTAACTAGAGATCAAAATAAATGATGTGGATGAGTCCAGTCTTGTTTAAAATGCTGTTGACATATCAGTGTACAGATACTGAAATGAAGTGTTCCAAAGGAAGACAGGATCCATTTTATTATAATGAAGTCTTCCTGATTCAGTGTCAGCAATAGTGAAGTTTGAAGCTTGCAATTTTCAATTTGTTAGATGTAATGGAATCTGGGAGCTATTCCCAAAGATAAAAATAGAGGATGATGAGGAGAATTGTCTCGTTTTTCAGAGAAATGGCTGGAGATTACTTGTAAAAAGGAATCTACTAAAGATGTGATATCAGTTTCCCACCCTGTTACCCATTGATGCTATATCAACCACAGTAAAACAATTGAGGGGAAACTGGGCAATCATGTATGAAGAAAAAGAGTTTTCCCATCAAATTGTTGCTTGTATTCAGTCTGTGGATTAGTTTGAATATTATGGTTTGTCAGGTTAGGGAGGTTGATTTTAAAAAAATGTGGGATGTGCTGATTGCCATATGGTGTCTCTGATAGCAACAGTGCATCATGGTTGAGATCAATTCTTTCCATTCCTGTGTGAAATATGTTTGAGGAATGTGAGAATAAAAAACACTATGGAGCTTGTATGAGTGTGGAACATAGTGTCAGTAATCATAACAGAATAATCATGATTATGTGCATTGTGGCCTGTATTGACAATATAAAATTAATAGAATAGTATTACTGTCAAAATGACTTGATTTCAATAACAATGAGGCAGCTGAATTAGCAAACTGCATTGCCGAGTATCAAAGTTCTTCAGATTTACTAATTGTAACCATGGGACAACACTGAACAAAGGTTGCACTGAGGGAAGAATTTTTGCTGACTTTACCAGCCGGTGATGTCTGGCTGCAGAGGAGCAGTCCAAGTCTCTGAAGATTGGTTTCCATACATAAAATATATATATATTGTTTAAATCTGGCACACATCTTTACCTTTCCTACATGCTTTGCCATTGCCTTTGTGCTCTCAGACTGTGAGAACACTATCCATGAGTTTGATCTTCCACCTGAATATTAGGAAAAGCAAATCCATTTCTCAGACCTCTACCGTAAACTGCTATGCGTTTCGACACAAACCATTTGCAGCCCTGGTTTCAAGTTCAATCCTGAACAATGTTTTGGTCCCCATACCTTTTCTGACACACAGTGACTTTGCACACCTCCATAACATCCCCTGACTTCTCCCACGGACCAGATGTTTGACTGTTAAAAATTCACTGGGTGGTGATGTTGAATTCTCCATTAGGGTGAAGGGAGATTTTTGATTAGTAGAAAATTCCTACTCTTTCATTGGTAAAAATCCACCAATTATGAAATTGCATTAACATGGGAAACTTGTTTCTAATATGTTTGCCTGGGGTATGTTGTCTGTGATTTTAAATGTTGGAATATAAATTAGTTCCGTGTACTCTGTCCTCCTTGGCAATTAGATTGTACTTTTTTTTTGTTTCTATTTGTTTGCCTTGATGAATTAAGTAAGATAGTTCCCTTCATTTCTATTCTGAGAAATTTTTACTGTTAAATTCAAACCAACAAGACACCAATGAGCTGTTGGACCACTTGATAATATGCAATAAGCTGAATGTACTTGCAAACTCAATGATTTTTCCTAATGCATCTTCATGTTGTTAGGTCTTTGCATGCATTACTTGTCACTCATAAACTGGCATGTGTTTAAGCTATTGGGAAACAGAAGCTCAATTATTTCACTGTCCCAGAATCATGGTACAGCACAGGAGCAGACTTTTCAGACCATCAAATCTGCACCTTATTTTGCACTTCCTTGCCCATATCTTTGTTGGATATGTGAGAGGTATGAAGTTGTTGAGAAAGAAACTGAAATTTGTTGCAATGTTCCACTTTCGTCCAGTTTTATTTTTGTTTTAAGTTCAAAAGAATCTTGTATTTTCTTTTCATTTTCTTGTGACATAGAAGGACATAATTTGGAAATTGATGCTATTGCTCTGGGTCTTTGACCACCCACCTAAACCAGGAGTAACTTACAGGAGGCAATTAATTGCCCTCTGCCAATTAACCTGCTGATCTGGGTCATTTTTGTTATATTGACAAATTTTTCCTGCACACCGAGTCTTGTCTGCTCGCGATAGGAGCACAGACTCTACGGGGATAACAAAAAAACATGGATACCTCTACAGCTGCTGGCAATGACACCGTAGCTGCTATGACACATAGCAATCAACCTCCCCCATGGATAGAACTACAAGGTATATTTCAAATTGTATGTTTCAGCTTGTCAAAGCTAGTGTGGTTTGCTTTAGATTTACTGAATCCTCACAAGGGGAAGATGGATAAGCTTTTGACTTTCCTCATCATTCAAGGTAGCTGGTGGCTACCACTAAAGCAGCAAACAACAGAGTCGTCAGCAGAACTACCTACGTTCTCGATCCCAGCTCTGGTCATAAACCTACCAACATTCCTGATCCCTAGTTTCCCAATCCTGGCTCCAGTTGCACAGTCTGTACTCCAGACCTTAGATCCAGCAACAGCCATAAATTATTACTTTAACTAAAGCATTGTCATTACAGGACTTGGGAAGTCACATACATAGAAATAACATGCAAGGTTGATGTAATTTTATATATTCATCAAACACAAAAATGAATCTAAAAAGACACCTGGCCCAGGTTCCTGACCTCAGCTTCAGCTACATATCAATTATTGGTATTATACTCCTTACCAGCAAAAGACTTCAAATACAATCCATCTCTGGGCAAACAGGACTTGCCAGACACTGCAAGAGATGATCCTGGAGGCTTGCTTTATTTTTACCAACACTTCCAGTAACGTATGGCCAACCTCGCATGTACATGGATCTGCAGATACCAAGTTGCAAGTTAATGAGGATTTAGTGCATTGTAAATTCCTGCATGCAAAATTTGTTATGAATTTTGCTTATGCAAACTTGTATGCCCGAAACAAATGGATCATTTTGTTGCTTTCTGCCCAGATGCTGCACAGCTTATAAGAGCCCCTCTGGGAAAACTTAGTGTTCGAGGTCTGTTTTATCAGCAAATACTGTAGGTTCTCATTCTAAGTTGCTCATTTTTTCTCTTGCTGCTTTCCAATATTGCTGTAGATGATTTCATTGGAGGCCACTAGTTACCATCTGCCATGAATGGTGAGGAAAGTTAAAAGCTCATCAATCTTCCTACCTGTAAGGATGCAGTAAATCAAAAGCAAATCACGCTTGCTTTGATAAGCTGAAACATACAATTTAAATTGTACCTTACTATATCCATGAGGGATTAATTGCTGTATGTCTTAGCAGCCGTGGTGTCATTGTCAGCAGCCTTAGAGCATCCATGTTTTTTGTTATCCATTTAGAGTCTGTCCTGTTGCCAGCAGATAAGGAGTCTTGGTGTATAGGAAAAATTTGTCAATATTGCAAAAGAAGTGACCCAGATCAGTAGGTTAATTGGCAGAGGGAGATTAACTGGATCCTGTAAAGTATTCCTAGTGTAGGTGGGTGGTCGAAGAATCCACAGCAAGAAAATACTGGAAAGCAGATTTTCACCTGAATATTAATCGTCCTTACCTTTTATCTTTGTTTTGCATTGGCAATGATCCAAAAATAAATAGGAGAGAAGAATACCTATCGAATGATGTGCAGGAAAAGTTTTGGAATTCAGTGCCTAGGATTTTGAGGATGATCCATTGTAATGACAATGAAACTATCAAGTGGTTGACATAAGACACAAATTGTGCTCTTTATTTTCTGACTTTTCTGTGAGAACTGCTCAAGCCTGAGCAAGTGCATGCTCAGGGTTTCAAAACATTACTGATACAGGATCCTAAAGATCTCTTTGAACCTGTACCTGGTGGCAACTGATTTCCGGGAAAGTTGAATGGTTGCTGGATCTTTGTAGCCAGCTCTCTTTTTCAGGTCAGTGGCAAAGGTTTCACTGCCACTTGCTGCAAAGTCCAAGTTATTCTTTTCACCAAAATCATTGCCATCTTGATATTGGTCAGAATTGGCATTGGTCACCCCAGGAATTGCTCTCATGTGAAACCTAGAGAATAATAATTCCTATCTTCCATTAATACCAGATGCACTGTCTCCGCTAAACAGATAATTCTAAAATGCCTGTGCATTGATGACAGCATTATCATTACGCCTTTCACATTCTCTTCCTTGTTCTTTCCCAGTTTCATCGCCAACCTCTCACCCTACCACTAGAAGTTCTGCTCCATATCTTCTAAATCTCCAGATTCCCTCATTTTTTTCATGGGGATAAAGAGGCTTTTATTTTCTTTTTTTTTCCTGATGGAAACAAGTTACAATTATCTTTTTATATTATTAGAATATCCCAAAGCTTGTCCTTGCAGTTTTATCAGGTAAAGAATTGGCTTCAAGCCGAAGAAGGACATAAGGATATGTGGATGAAGGTTTTAAGATGAGCAGCAAAGAGATGTTAACAGTGGAAACTGCCAGATTCAACTATGACATTTGTGTATTGTCTCCTTAGCAACTATGTTTGCTATTCTTGCAAGACATTGGAGATACATTTTTATGCTTTCGTGTGTCTGTTTATTCACTAATTTTTTTAAAGATGTCTCAGCACAGTACCAGCCATTTCAATATATTTTTGATAATACATTGCCAAGGTCATAGCAATACCATATTAAAATTGTTTCAGTACACTTTCAGAATTAAAATTTTATGGAATATCTTCAAATAATAAAGAGGAAAATAGTGTTTTAGTAAATCTTTATGGCATCTTGGAGAGAGTACCCCTTCTGCTGCAAGGCCCAGGTGAAATGGAGGCCTTTTACTTGGGAACATCTGCCAGATCTAGTTGTTCCTCTGCCAAGTTGCTCCAGTTAGTGATTCAAAATAGGTTTTCTCCTGGATAAGGACTGGGGAGTGAAAACAAATATGTTTCAGTTTAAGCGCTATTGTAAAAGCCATCCCTTTGTGAGGATACTTGCTTTTGATCCTGTATAGTAGTATAGCTTGTTTTAGATTTGTTTTCTGTGGCAATCTAGGTGATGAATTCCTAAATTTATCCCTACTCTTACCTGCATGATTTAAGCAGGGCACAGGTAGAGGAGGTGCAAGCACATTCATTACTTGGGGTAGAGTGGGTAAAGCTGGCTGAGGTTTTGTTCCTGACCATAATATTGCAAATCCACTTGGGAAGAAGCTGCTTGAAGACCAAGCCCATTTCAGGGGAGGATAAATTCTTTATGTCATTGGGCAATCAAAATTAATTTCAGTAGATCTGACTTGCATTGCAGTGTATGTACACTCCACCCAGAAAGGGTCTCGCACTCTCTCAAAGGTGTGTTATGGACTAGGTTACAATTAGTGAGGTTTCTTTAAGATTTGTGTGTGTGTGTGTGGGGCGTGCTTATGTCAACA
>JARFYF010000056.1:12140915-12150973 GCA_030265395.1 Rhina ancylostomus
CTCACTGCTTTGGTAAAGCAGCCAGCATAATCAAAAACCCCACCCACCCCCGACATTCTCTCTTCTCCCCCCTCACACTGAGCAGAAGATACAAAAGTCTGAAAGTATGTACCACCAGGCTTAAGGACAGCTTCTATCGTGCTGTTATAAGACTATTGAAAGGTTCCCTGGTACGATAAGATGGACTCTTGACCTCACAATCGTTATGACCTTGCACCTTATTGTCTACCTGCACTGTACCTTCTCTTTAACTGTAACACTTTATTCTGCATTCTGTTATTGTTTTACCTTGTACTACCTCAATGCATCATTTTAATGAATTGTTTTGTATAAATGATAGGCAAGACAAGTTTTTCACTGTACCTCGGTACGTGTGACAATAATAAACCAATTTAAGGAAATGAGACTAGTTGGACTACTCTTGAGTAGGAGGCAGAATGAGATGAATGGCCCCCTTCTGTGCTCCTCAGAACAAATTACAGGGATGGATGCTATATATAGGAATATGGAACATTCCTCTGTTATAGGAATAGGTGCATCACAGCACAGGCATGTAGTGAGCAAATGTTCACATAAATTGTGCTTATCTGAACAATTTGAACAATGGGAATGGATGGATGGATGGAAATGATATTTTTATTGGATCACCCTATTTACTTTTATTCTTCTAGGTACAAGTTACTGGAACACCTGTCTCAACCAATCCCTGATCCTAAACAGAAATTTAATGGTCTATTTGAGAACTATAATGGAGAATTTCAGGTAACCAACAACAGTAAGCTTGTTTATCCAGGATACCCGCATCCAGAATTCTAACGCAACCAGTAAAAATGTGCTTTTTTGAGAATAAACTCTAGCAGTGAATATTATTTCAAGTGTTATACAAAGTAATTTTGAAAACACAATTTTAGTTAATTTACATTTATACACAAGCACAGGGCATTTGTAGGCTGATTAGCAGCAAAAATCCCTTGCTGATTTGGCATGTCGTGTGATAGTGAGTATATTTGTTCATTTGATTTATTCTTTGCTGTATTTTCATGAATGCTTTTTAGCCTTAAACTATAGAATTACAGTGTGAATCATTGTTATTTAAAAGGAAATAACATACAGTTTGGCAATTCATCTAAAGGTTTATGTATAGAATAAAGGGGTGTTAATTGGCATGTCTGACATAATAATTTACAGGGAAATATGGAGGAATTTGGGAAATAAATGAGGGGGTCATTTGGATTGCACCAAGAACTTGCATAGACTTGATGGAAAGAAAATATGTGAAATTCGCATGCTCATCCCTTTCAAATATGCTTTTATAATAATGTTATAGATATAGACAATCAATGATCAAACTGTGGGCAGTTTTGGTTACCCTATTGTGGAAAAGACATCATTAAGCTGGGAGAAGTGCAAAGAAGATTTACGAGAATGTTGCCAGAACTCAAGAGTTATCAGGGGAGGTTGAGCAGGCTAGGACTTTATTCAATGGAGCATGGGAGACTGAGGGGTGACATTACAGAGGTGTGTAAAATCATGAGGGACATAGATAGGGTGAATGCACACAGTCTTTTTCACAAGGAAAGGGAATTGAAAACTAGAGGTCTGAGGCCTAAGGTGAGAGGGGAAAGACTTAAAAAGGACGCAAGGGGCAACTTATTCATGAGGAGGGCAGTGTATATATGGAACGAGCTACAGTGGGAAGTGATTGAGGCAGGTGCAATCACAAAATTTAAAAGACACTTGGACAGGCACATGGATAGGAAAGGTTTAGAGGGATGTGGGTCAAACGTGGGCAAGTGAGAGGAGTTTAGATGGGCATCTTGGTTAGCATGGACGAGTTGGGCCGAAGGGCCCGTTTCTGTGCTGTATTGCTCTATAACTCTATGTCACCTTAATATAGATGAAAAAGAAATAGCAATTGCATCCAGAGAAACTCAATTTTGCTGTCATTTAATTCTCCTCCCTATAATGATACCTTGTTGTGTTGGTGACAGAGTATTTGTTTCAGTGACAATGTGTAATGCTAGTTCTTTTTGTTATGTACAGCAGTGGATTAACGCCAATCATCCAGAGACTGAAGACCCCAAGGAATGTGATGCAGTTATTGTTGAAGACTAGAGCCTGGAACTCGGATTAGAAAATAGTATTTGCGCCAAATTTTTGTTAATATGTTTTGAAGTGTTTGTACCACTCCAGGTAGATGTCCCATGAGGGAATAGAGCCAAGAATTACTGTCACCAATTGCCCTAGCTTGGTTATCAGACATTATCAACATACTTGGCACAGGTTTCTGACTTGCCAGAGAAACTGGATCAATATGGGTGTGACCTTCAGCTTTTTTTGTTCACCTATTGTTAAGCATGAACCAAATCAAGGAGAGAGTTAGAAACTATAAGGGCTTCCTGCTGGGACATTAATTTCATGTTTGCTGTGTCGTCCATACTGATTTATATGTTTTGCTCTTTTGTATCCAGGTAATTCTGAGAAAAATTGCACCACCTCTGCATTAATATTCCCATTATTCAAATGGCAGTCAAGTGGTTGCTTCATCAGGTGCAGTCAAGTAGCTCCATGGTCTGAGGACCTCATCAGGCATCCAGCGCACCATTTTGGGGCGGCACGGTAGCGTAGTGGTTAGCACGACGCTATTACAGCACCAGCGACCGGGTTCAATTCCCGCTGCTGCCTGTTTGTACATTCTCTCCTTGTCTGCGTGGGTTTCCTCCGGGTGCTCCGGTTTCCTGTCACATTCCAAAGACGTACGGGTAGGTTAATTTGGGGTTTAAAATGGGCCGCGTGGACTTGTTGGGCCGGAAGGGCCTGTTACCACGCTGTAAATAAAATTTAAATTTAAATTTAAAAAATTTCACCCTTGCCCCCTTCCCACATAACATGCAGGCCCTCATCCATTCCCATCCCACCTCCATCTTCCCCTCATCTCCGCGGCAACCTTGATGCTCCCCATGTGGCTGCCATTGGAAACTAAACTTTGACGGAGCTGACCTGCTTCCAAGTCAGCAGGTGCAAAGAGCACAGCTCATCAGGCCCCTGCTGTCCCTAATCACAAGACACTCAGCATTCCTGGGGGGTAACCATGATAGTGAAAGTGACCCCTTAAAGCCAGGATGTCTCAACTTCAGGGTTCTGTTTTTGCAGACCCCTCTCTTCCTCCCCAGTTTGGTGTTCGCACTATGCACAGTGCACAATTAATGCACCAAGGGTCTAATTGAATTCCTGGGCACAGAAGTTTATGTGTCAATATGTGGATGGGTTGGAGCCAAAGTGTTTGTTTCAATAGAAAAGAATTGCAACAATGGAATGTTTTGCATATTTAACCAATTACTAGTATTACTTCCCCTGTTAAGAGTGTGTGTGGTAACTCAGCAGCTGAAATGCTTTATGCAGTCCTTTCTTATTTGCTGGAAGCTGCATTTAAAAGCAAGTTTCAGGGATATTATGCAGGATGGCAAATTAGAAAGAAATCCTCCTTGGAAAGGTGTGTGGAGAAAACAATTTGGTATGAGTGCTTCTCATTGCATCCTACCCACTCAACAGAATGATTTGTTCCTGCTTGAAATGGGTCCACACTCCCAGCTTCCAGACTGGCAGAGGAGGTAAAATGACATAAAGCAATTATGCAGAAAGCTCAAAAGAAGAACACAGCCTTTTTTTAAAACATGCATCAACTTGTTCAAGAGGCTCCAAGACACCAAACTGTCTGCCTGAGCCATATGACTAGAAACATCCCTGGCTGAATTCCTTGTCCCTGATAATTTCCATTTGTGTTCACTTTTCTTTGACAGATACATAGACCATTCTGTAGGAAGGGTGCTGTAGCTTGTTGGTTTGGGGATCTCAGCCAGACCAGTGACTAGAAGCTTCAGGATCTCTGGTTAGTGAAAAAGAACATCACCCAGAGTTGGTACTCATGCATACAGTCCGCCAACTCCAGCTGGAAAGTGTGTGAGTGTCACTGACAGACCTGACTTGGCTCAAGTGCACCAATGGTGATGTAGTTTGCAGTTACTCTGTACCCAAGCTCACATGCAGCCATTTTAAAATTAGCTGTTGCTAACCTGGAGACGGTATCCCCCATTACTTGGTGGCTTTTCCAAATTTAGTGACACGGAGGTTACATATTTTTTTTTCTTTGCAGAGTGACTATGATTGGAATGATGGAAGGAGTGAAAAAAGTTAACCAGTCATCGAATGGCTCCACAGAACAGAGGAGAACTGGACCGAGTGGCATGATAGGCCTTGGAGTGTAATCTTATCATCCTCCCCACTTCGTTCTGTATGGAATATGCACCAAAAGCACTTGAATCAGGGTTTAAGGATGTGCTTCTGCACAAAATGATATACAGTATATTGTTAAGAAAGAAACCATATTCCTGCAAAATATTTGCTGTTTTTCAGTCGGCTGGTGCACAATTTGCTGCTGATGCCAATTATCCATACCCCGTAAGCCAGTTTAGCACTCTCAGACCTAAAGGCATTTTCCAGGTTATGAGACTTTTATGCTTGCTTAATTAATTTTGGATGCGAGTTTCCTCAGATTCACAGAGTTGGTAGTAAATCTGTCAATTTTTACAAGCTTTCACCATTGTCCTACAGGCAATTTAAGACTGAAGGCTCATCTCTTTTATAACTCTGTGGTTATCAATACAAGCTTCAGGCTGCAGAACTTCAGTTGAACTTTATGCTAAATATAATTCTGCTGAGCCAATTACACTGCACAGAATGAGTTAAATTAACAGCACGTCATTGCCTGCGAGAGAGGGAAGGATGAGTCGTGATAAATCTCGAGTTCGGCACGAGTTTACCTTTCCTCTCAGGTAAAAGAAGGGATTGTGCATCCCCCAGCCTGTTAAGTGAAAATTATATTTTTAATTTTGAGCTCCATCAAGTAGTCTGTTGCAATTTTTAAAAAAAATTAACATTCACAATCAAGGATACTAATCAAGAAGTTCCCAGATTGAAGATGTAATTGATTATTTCCCCAGCTGATTCATGGTCTATATTTTCTGTCTGTGGTGTGATAGTGACTCAAATGCACCATGTACATTTTTAGCTCATCTCACCCAGGGCTATAGTCGCCCGTGTGAAAGTTGACCCAGCAGCACACATGATCTGGGAAGAAATTGGGAGATGATATAGCTAGGATTTCTATTCCTTACTAATCCAATGGTTCCAAATGGAAAGAGTGTGTATGTGGATTTCATTGTTAAAAATGGTCACATGCAAGGTGTCATAGGTGACCACCGTTATGAAACTCCAATGCCAGTACAAATAGATTCCTTTGAGAAGAGAAAATATTTGTTACAACAATACTATTGTTGGAACTAATTTTCCCACCTTTGCAAAATAGATGAGTGAATATTCAATAGATGATTCATTCTCCAGAAATTTAAGGAAAGCTGGTCTAAATTAATGTTTATTCTAAAAGAAAATTTTTTGTTAGTTTCTTCTGAAAATTGAATTTCCTGCAGTTTGTGACTCAGATTCCCCACTCCTTAAAGTACTTGGCTGATTTGTTGGTGTAGCTGTGCAGCCCTTGGATTAACAAGCAGTGTGTAGGAGTAACATCGTGAGGCATGGCTGTCACAAATATGCTGTAGAAAGTGGAGTGGGCTCATTACATCCCATCATTTGAGAACCGCTGAGGTACAAGGAGTACCATCTCTGAAAGCTTTATCACTCACATGGTACAAGCCTTGTGTTTACAGGCTACAAATTTAAGGTTAGGAATGATGCTTTGGTACTAACCAGTTCTTGTTGTGTTTTTAATATTTCCATTTGCATAATTTTATCTTCTTTTGCAAAAACTTTAAAGCTAGTTGCACCACTTTCTCCCATTTTTTGCCAGTGAACAGCAGCGATAGTTCCTTTATGATTTAATCAATCTCTTTTGGCTTTAAAGCTCGTACCAACTTCTCCTTTACCTCACAATGTCCGGATGATGCAGAAGATGTCAGACACTTCCTTCCTTTGATTGGAGAAAGCTGGATTGACACTAACTGTTACCACTCTATGTTGTAATACATCAATACACGGATATGTTTAGCCCCTAAACTTCTCTTTCCTAAGTGAATCCATTGTCACGGAACTTATTCAGATTATATTTGGCAAAGCTGCTCTTGTTCCCTACAAAGGGCAAATTACTTTGTGCTTTTTTTTTCTCTTCACCCCTCCTTCCAACTCAAACAGATTTTGCTCTTAATCATTCCTGCTTAATTATCCGTCTGTGTTTTGCATGCAACCTTTCCCCCTCCATCTTTGCCATCCCTAAAAATCTATTGCACTCTCACTTTCTCTGCTTTCTGCGGGCTGCCCTTTTTCGAGGTTTGACCAGTGGTGTGATAAGGGTTCCAGTCACCTACCATTACTCAGCCATCTTCGAGTGCATGTAGACAGCAAGTTTTAAATCTGATGCATTTGAAGGGATAACGCCCAGGTGTCACTAGATCAGACATGGTCTTGAGTACACGATCAAAAGCAAATGCACAAGCTGCAGCAAAGGTTTAAAATGAGAAAAAAATGGATTCAGTTTCACTGTTATTATCACCTTGGATCAGGAGAAAGCATGATAATGGAAGGCAGCCTGTGGGGTCTTTTTAGGCAAGGAAGAAGCAGAACTTCTTGATTTGAGATTTGTGCTCTAATTCTTTGGCTATGATATTGTATGTCTATGCTGCCTATTTTGACTTGTTGGCTCTTAAACTGCAATATTGCAAATATCAGGTCACTGTGTGCATTTAGTGCTAGCTTCTGCCGGAAGTGGATCTGATGAAGATGAGAATGAAACTAATCTGAATAAGACAAATATAAAACAGGTTGAAATATATTCCAAAACACTTGCACCTCACTTCATGCTGGTCTTGATTTAGTTGAAAGGTCAAAAATGATAGATTTGTCTGAAAAGTTAGAGATTGTTGCATGCGGAAGAGAAATAACTTCTGGAACAGTGAGGGGTGAGATGCCTATAGGTGGTGTGGTAAAACATACTGTCTGGGGAATAGCTGAACTGAGAATAGAGTATTTCTCCACTAAAATTTATTCAATTTTTACAAGAATTATTAATCTGATGTGGTAAAGTGTAAGAGCCACACTTATTCTCAGTTATTGCAGTGTGGGGAAAAATCAGCAGAAACCTCTGCTGGAGCCTGTGTGTATGTGCGTGTCTGCTTGTTTGTGAGTGTTTACCCAAGATTGTTTCTGATTTAGTACAGAAACAAATGCAAATGAGCAATGAGAAACAAAAGCTAAGTGCTAGAAATAATCAGCAAGTCAGGCAGCATATATGAAGAGAGAGAAAGAATTGATCTTAACTGTTTCTCAACAGATGCTGCCTGAGCACCTAAGTATTTCCATCACTTTCTGCTTTGTTACTCATTTCACAACACCTGTCTTTGCAGAATAGACATGTCCATCATTGATGTAGCATCGTTGATGCTGTAGTTCCTGTCCATGTGCACTTGAAGATTATCCACTAGTAACTTGCCTAGGTGGTTGAGCGTGGAGCTGTGATACAGTTCTACAAGTTAATCCAAACCCAGCAGGAAAGATAAGCAAACTGAGGGAGTGAAACAGGGATAGAAGGCTGACAAGCTGCTCACATTAACCCATAAAATTGATACCCTTTTTGGGAAGCACACTGAGATATTGAATGATTGTGGTGTTGCTGCCTGCAGTCATATTAACTTGTAAATATATTTGTAAAGCATTAATGATTAGGTACTCTGATTGTATGCTTCAGGGTTGGGTAGCATTGAGTAGTGGATAACCTATTTGTAAATGGTGTAAATTTTACTGTTAATATTTAATTTCAGTATTGTGAATTTTTTTCCATATTCAGTTCTTAATGTGTTACAGTAATCTATTGTCTTTGATGAAAGTTTCTTTAATTTTGACAACTTAGCTTAATTATTTCCACACTTCTATCTGCATTATTTACTGGATTTCAAGGAAAATCACTATAAATGAACTAATTTGAAAAGTCCATCAGACACATGGTAAAGCACTACATAACATTTTTGGTTGGTTTGTAGAGGATTCTATTGACTTCATTTTTTTAATAAATAGTTTTTTTTAAAAACCATCTTACAGCTAATTCCTGTATACAGCAGCATGAGTCAGCATCTAAGCTATGAAGTGTGTGGAGGGGTGGGGAGAGAGCTTTTTTTGAACATGTACTTCATGGAGAATATCCATATTTTTCAAAAAAATCATCACTTGCTACAGTTCAATAGTATCTGAGCCCCAATGGTAATTACAGAGCCTAACAAGCAAGTAGGCAGATCTTGTTTTTGAAGATGGTAAGAACACACTTGAGGGCTTTGCCTAATTCTATTAATCAACTGCTTCATGCTTTGTCCTGCTGCTCTGATTTTGGCCCAAAGGGATAAATGGGCAAGTAGGTTGATAAAGGAGTGAATACAAGATTTTGAATGAAGTGTTCAGTGTCAGAAATTGCTGTGGAACTTTAAGCCCCAAGGTTGATGTGTTACTGCTGCTATATGATCCTTTGTCTATCAAGTATTTAATAACTTTTCAGTTAAAGTTAACGAAAGGTTATTTTGAGGAATAATATTAGCATTGAAGTGCATGATTGAGTTGAATTTTTTGCATGATTGCATGTCATGAGTTTGAACCTTAAAAACAAAAGCAAGACTTAGTGACAGTGTAAGAACTCATTTCCTGTATTAAGTGTTTCCCTATTGTTTTGTTATAAGTGATTGAAGCTACAGTTGGAGTTTTCCATACCACAGCAGCGTTTCATAAAACATTTTACAAGACAAATTGGCATTCTTCTTTATGCAATTTTGTAGCATCTTGAACCAGCATCAGGAACCTACCTCCTGGTGGTCTTCATGACAGTTCATTGACGGTAACCCAAAAAGAAAATACTACTATTGCTAGAAATATGAAATAAAATCATAAAATGTTGGATATACTCAGCAGAGAGAGAAAAACGGGCATAATGTTTCAGGATGATGACCTTCCATCAGAACAGATCTGATTAAAGATAATTGACCAAAAATAATGACCCATTTTTTCTCTGCTAAGTATATCCAACATTTTATGATTTTATTTCAAACATGCTACCTGACCTGTTGAGTAGTTCCAATGTTTTATCATAAGTGCAACCCAGAGTAATTGTACAGGAATGGTATTTTCATAGCCTCAGTTGCTGTTAAATCTCTCGTTGTATCTGGTAGAACTGAGATTCCAGAGAAACAGGTTTTCAGTACCTTGGTTGTGTTCAGGAATGATGCAGCAAACAGCATGTATGATTTTTTTAAAGTTTCTTAAGTTTCTTTTTGACTTAATTCGTTCTAAACAATGACATTGCAATGTACCATAATGCACCTTTAATGTTGTCATTTGTTGTCTGTTGCAAAGGACAATCGGAAGAAGCCAACTGTTGTCCTAAAAATAAATGCTCATAATTTGTGGGGAGAGCTCTGCTAGTCAGATAGACTTTCAATGGAATAAAAAAAATGTTTTCTGGGATTACAGATAATAGTTAATAATGATTTAGTCATGTGTCCAACATTCTGTTTGACAAGTGGTTTTCTAGCTCAGTGCAGCAGAACTGATTATACTTATATAAGAGATGTTGTTACAGTATTCTGACAAAATATCTCCAGCAGATGTATTAATCACCACAATGTATTGTAATGTATGCAAAAAGCATTATTAGCTGTATTTTACTGTGATACCACTTATGGTTCACATGTGAAGCATATTAAATATGCTCAGCTGAGTGAGATATCAGAAGATTGGCTGAATTATATTCCAACAAGACAAGAAAGTTTCAAGTGAATGAAAAAGAACATTTTGTGGAAAACATTGTTGCTTTCCCGCATATCTGTTCCATTTCTGAGCTTCAGAAAATGTTAGTGGGAAAAAAAATGGCTGGATGTGTGTTTGAAAATCCATGATTGTTGATATTGTTATTTTAATTTGAGCATGGCAGGAGCTGGAGCAAGGTCAACAAGCATGGTAGGAGTAATTAACTTGGTAGCTTCATAGCAAAATGGAACAAATGTTGAGAATTA
>JARFYF010000056.1:12150991-12161693 GCA_030265395.1 Rhina ancylostomus
TGGTAGCATTACAAAATTAAATCATACCATTATGGTGCTCAGAGGAAAGCAACAGGAGATTGGGTTTCTGTAGTAAAACACTAATCCATTTAAAAGAAAATGTTCAGTAAAATGGACAATAGTGTGACTTTTAGCTTTTTTTTACCATATAATCAATCCTTTGACATCAACTTAAGAGGTGCTTTCCTCTGTGGATACCCATTTAGAAGTATTGTAGAGACCTATTACACTCTTCATTCCCATAACATTTTGATAAGGAAATGTTGTAGAATGTATGAGGCCATTTGGGAAATAATAGATTGGTTTGTTCCAGTAAAGATCTCTTGTGTTTTAATAGTCTAGGGTAATTGCATGCTCTAATACCTATAGGGATCCTTGTGAACATCATTCACCCCATTACTCTTAAATATTCAGTAATCTGTTATGCAGGGCCACAGTCCTAAGCAGTGACTAAATTCCAGTTGCAGTATCAGCTCAGAACTGATTGTGCCTTGATTAGCAACCATAAACTTAGAAAAGCAGGTCTGTCAAGTACCCCATGGAGGAAATATGAGCTGTTAGTAGCCTCTAAACTCAAGGGCACTAAGTGTTATCAAAGAAAGGTGCTGATCATCATCTATAAAACTGTTCAGTATTGTGTGGTAACAGCACATGGTGCACTTAGTATTCTTACAGAATTATAAGAAATGCATAAGTATGTTCCCTAATTTCTTCCCATCTGAGCCCACAATGTGTCAGATCAGAAGGAATAGGTTCACTGGATTGTTTTCATTACCAGTTCCAATATGCACTTCAAATGTGAAGCAGCCACAGTAAAATATCCATTAAAGTGGCAAAAAATGCTGTACCCATTGATTTCTTGTTGGTTTACAATTAGCAGTTTGTTAATTGACATGAAATTTCCTGCTTCCATATTTGCAGATCAGTGAGAATGACATTTGCGCTTAATTTCACCTAACTGGTATATGGCATTTTTGCATGTCCTGAGAAGAACCTTTTCACTCCCCGAGCCCTATCAATTGTCTCACTCAGCAATCTCCTTTCACCATTGTTCGTTGGAAAAGACTTTGTAGAATTTTCTTTGTGTTTAGTTTTTATTACTTGTGTGTAACATTATTTTTGGTTTCTACCTCAATGATGGATGAATTGTCGGTTGTTCATTTTATTCTGGTTACAAATGGGGTCCTCCTCTAACATGAAAATCTGCCGTGCCCATAATAATTTGCTGTGTGTTATTTGTGATGATTCCCTGTAGATTTCAATTTTTTCTTCAGTCTTCAAAATTTGAAACCTGGCATAAAACCTGGGCTGCCCATAAAACATGTGCTATTTTAAAAAGGAAAAGCAAGTTTTCAAATGTAGAACTTGGTTCATGTGATACTTTTGAACATTGCCTCCCTCCAAAACATTTTGAGTAGAAAAATAGAAAATATCTTCATAACATTTTAATAAGTTTCCTGTGCTGCCATGAAATAAAAAAACTTTTCAAATTAAAGCAAATTGTATTGATTGCGATCCCCAATTATATTTTAGAAGTGCTAATTCTGTTATCGATAACATTATTCAACAATATCGAATCACTTTTCTCTCCCATTTGGAGAGTTATGTCAATATAAAGGACAATCTGTCTTTCTAGAAAAATGGCAAATCTGTTGTATGTCCAAATGATAGTTATAGTTCCCCACAAATGGATTTTGCTTGCCAGGCTATGTGACAAATATGACTCCAAAACATTTCTCCAGAGGGAGAGTAGGAAACTCGTGCAGTGACCAAGGTCTGCAGCAGTTTGTCTTCAGTTGAGGAGGGCATTTCATAATGTACCTTTCATTTGAAAGGATGGGTGGGAGGTAACATGTATGTGAAGAGTACAGGATGCCTCATTTTTCAGGAACCAGTAGGTTTTAACCCGTTGAATCTTTTTTTTTCTTTTCAATACTGGAAAATTTAAGCTAAGTGAAGGGAGGCTACCCTTACAAGTATACAGTAGCAATGATAGAACTCCAGATCCTGACTTAACTCCACAACCATGGGATCTCACTAAAGTTTACCATTAATGTAAATCTATTTACTTTTCTTTAATATAATTTCTCATGTAAATATTTGCTGCAGTTGAGCTCATGCTTAGAACATGTCTGTATTCACAAGCCTGCTTTTTTAAAATGAGTGTTGGTTATGGAGATGCTTATTAATTTACGGATAGTGAGAAGTGTAACCAACAAAGTGCTGGCATTTTTAAATGTGTTTAAAGTTGATGCCAGTATCCCTCCTCCTCCCCTTGGAACATACCACTAGGAATTGAAAGGGCAGATTGGTAACAGACATGAACCTACATTCTATTGATTCTATTCTGTACTCAGCAAATGAGTGGCCAAGAATGACTCTGGCTTTGCTGTTCCTGCCTTTGAAACTACATGACTGCTGTTCCAAGATTTCCAATGTGATTGATATTCAGACTGCACTAAATGAAAGCAAAGTAAATGCATATTGATTAAAGCTTTGAATGTTTGAAGTAAAATAGTTTAGACCCTTAGTACGTCAGCAGAATTTGCAAAGCCCAGAAGGATTCAACATCACACTGAAGATAAGTATGCAGTTAATGTCTTGCAACCACAGCAGAGTCAATGATCCGTTGCTTCGTTGAATTGAACCATCAGTGAACAAAAGTGCAGCTGTGTCCTTTTATCAGATCACACAGTGGTTTGTTTTCAGACTGAGACTTATTTTACATGATTTAATTTTGAGCATTTTTAACTTGCTAAACTCTCCATGTACAGGGTTTTCAAATATGGTTTCAAAAAAATTGGGTTGATGAGCCAGATCACCTGCTTGGTTACTACAATATCAATGCTCAAATCATTTTATTTCCTGAATCAATATTCTATGATCTCAGCTTAGATCTTATGGAGGACTGTAGCCAAGTGACCTCCCCAACAGGGTTGCAAAGGAAATAAATTGCCCAATTTCCCAAACCATACTTCACAAATCCTTATGGTTTGTAGAACAAGCAAGTTGGAAGTCTTGGGATACGTAATCTGGTGGGTTATTCACAGCAGAATGATGTAGAGGGAGGGAAAACAAATACTTATGTTCCAAGTTTATCAGCATAAATTATCTGAACAAATTGCTCACTTGAATTGCACAAAAGTGTGCAAGTTTATGAAATACTACTTATGGGCAGTACTACTTTTTCCCCTGAAACATGTGGAAAATATAATGCATTTGTTTGTTACAGTTCTGAACAGCAGAAAATGTCATTTTGAAAAAACAATGTGAGAAGGGCACTTGTAGACCTTTGAATCCATGTACCGACAGTGAATTTATGTATATAACATTTTACCATTTTCTTTGAGGATAATTAGTTTTGAGATCAACTGGCTTGATGACCAAATAATTTTGGTGTTTGTATATGATTCAAATAATCATGTATGTTTTTAATTTATAAACTTGAATTGGCAGAATATAGGGACATTTATGAAATGTCCAAGGAGTGAACTGTATTTCTAGATTGAACTAATAAATGTGAGTGATTTGGAAAATTTTGAAAATAAATGAGTTGTGATTTTCTAAGCAAATTGCTGTTTCTTAAAAAGGACCTGGTCATGGCCTCATTTTGCATCAGTGATGGTGACATCCTCAGATGGCTCATTAGGAAAGTGCAAGGCCATGTCGTTCCAAGGTAGGTTGATCTCAGTGTATAATGAGTTCACAGATCTGTACCCAGCCTCTTGGTGGAGTACAGTGTACCTGGCCTCAACAAACCTGAGCTTTGTGAGATGAAATAGTAAATGGTATTCCAATTCTTGATTGTTTCTGGATGCTGCACCTGCAAGTGTTTGAGTATTGAACTAGAATAAGTTTTGTCTCCATCTTTGATGTCTAGAGGCTCAAACAACAGACCAAATCTGGCCACTGCGAGAAGTTTTGGGGAGCTGCTTGTATTCCTAGAACAAGTAGCAAGCACTTTCACTTATAATGTTGCATTTCAGAGTTTGGAGGTGGACTTGAGCAGCAATGGGAGAAGAATTAAATTAGGTGAGTCAGGGAAATTACAGAACAGATTTTAAGTAGGTTTTTGTTAGGTGGAGTAGAATAGAATGAAGTGGGATGCCAGTATTTGAAGTGGGAGGAAGATGGCACAAGGTAGTTTATGGGAAAGATTTGGGGTTGAGGAAGAAGGAACATGATGACAGTTCGAAGACAGGGAGAAGGTAGAGTCTCAGAGCAAAATAGGATAGCTTTGACATTGCCAGTGTAGAACTGCAGCCAAAATCTGCTTACTAGTTGACTTCAGGTTGAATAAGCATTAAGAGGGTGGCAGCTGATGGTGATAAGGTGAATCTGGGTGTCACTGGCATTACATCTGAAAGCATTATCCTTTTACAATGCAGCACAGAACCTCACATAATACATCCCATTGTCACAAGTAAATAGTGCCTGACTAATGAGAGCATCTCTTCCTTGAGTTACAATAGTTGACATCATAAGCATCATAGCACAATAATTTCCACCTCCTTCCTCAACAGCCCACCTCCAACCTTTGTGTGAAAGTCTGTATTGAAGGATTGAGTGGTGGGGTACCGATGAGAAACAAATCTTGAGCTATAAGCTCCACGGTGCTGGTTCAGTAGATAAAGATACCATTGCAACTGTTATTAAAAGTTGGGCTGTACACGGAACATCTGCACAAGAAATTCCCACAAGCAGTGGGAGTATGCAGATCACATGGAGCTGTGGAGGCATTTTAATATCATGAGTACCTGTTTTTCACTTTGTTGTAACCTTTGGGCTTAATTGGCTGGTATGCAAAGCAGGTTAGAATTGCATCCCCTCTTAAAGCTTTTGACCTTGTTCTTCTGTGTTAACTTGCTGGTTTGTCACATAACCAAGCCACTTGGTTCTTGTCTGCCAGTGCCATCTTAGCAAATAGATTCTTCCTTTTCACATCTTTTAATGTGGTGCTTGGTCAGGATTATTTATTCTGGCTTCCTCCCTTAAGTATTATGTCTGAAATAAAAACACAAATATTCAGCCAGTCAGGGAGTGTCTGCAGAAAGGGAAGCATAGTAGATGTTTAAGGTCGAGCCTTTCATCAGAACTCAAAAATCAGCAATCAAACTCATCGTAATACATGTAAACCAAATCGTGGATATTATTCAGCAGATCAAACATCAGACAATGATATCCAGCATTTCCTAATTTTATTTCTATTTTTAATATCTAGTTTTTGCTGTTTGATTAATGTTTTAATACTAAAGTGGGTGTTTGATTTCTAAACTTTCCTAGTTCTGATGAAAGGTCATTGACTTGAAATATTAACGATTTCTTTCTCCACAGATGCTTCTTGATCTATTGAAAACTATTGCACTGTTCCTTCATGTCAGGAATGTGACTTCATATCAAATCTAAACTGATGAATAAATTGGATTGCAGTCTGATTCTCCACTTTTAAAGATCATATGTGAAATCAATTTGAAATTTGCTGAATTTAGTTCTCCACAGCTTTGAACATGAAGCAATAAAGTGGAAATTACATTCAGAAGTTTAAATAGATGGTTCAACTGGAGAAATAATGCCATTGAAATGACAGGTTATCTTTCCCAATTCTTCTCAACTGGTCAATTTTCATTTTTATATGATAAATATACAATTGAGTAATGTAGATTTATAGCACCAAAGGAATGCATTCAATTTGTCATTTCAGTACTATCCATTCACCAGACCCATCCACAATTAACCCTACTGTTCAATGATAGTTCCATCAGCGAATATTTTCCATTGCTTAATATATTTACATATTGAAATGGTAGAGCAGTCTCGACCTTGACTAATCCCATGGGGAAAGTACTCAGTGCTCCAATCATTGCGTATAAATGTTAGTTTTGAAATTCAGGCTATTCCAATCAACATATTGAAATCAAAACCTAATTGAATATCATTGGCTTCCAGGCTAAACCTCCTTATGTGATCAGCCAATCTTGTGTCCAGTCACTCAGGAAGCGTCTGTCGTAATTTTGCATTCCTTTTGAATGATGGAGTATTTTCTTTTCCCTTGGCCTTGGACCATTTTCTGCTATTTAATCCAATGAACATCTTATTATGTAGAAGATGTTCATGAAGTTTATGCTTCATGAATACTTGAAAATGTGAGGTGGGAGACCCAGAGAAAAGCTTTCCAGCTGAGTGTATTTTTAGAGATTGTGGTCAACTGGGCTGTGCCCCTCTGACAGTTCTGGAGTTTAAGAAGTCCTCCAATTGAAATGGGTAATGTCATAATCTAAGAAGGGGAAACAATTTACAATGTAGTCTTTCCAAGGGAGCAGGAAGGGAATTAGGAGATGCAGAAAACTGATTATGAGCCAGTTTTCGTTGATACATAACTTGATATTGGTTTTAAAATTTCAACTTTTTATTTAAATCACCTTATGGTCTTGACCTCCCCATTTCTGTCATCTCCTTCGGCCCTATTATTCAGTACCTGAGAACCCTGAATTGCCCCTGTTATCTGCCCATTTCATTCCTTTCCCTCATTGAGTATGTCCACAGAGCTCAGAATTTCCCTGATTCACAGAGGAGTGGAGTTGATGATGTAATAATACTCTTTTTTTTCATGGAGAAACTTCAGTCCAGTTTTTTTTTCCTCTTGAAATTTTTTTTGTTTCAATTTATTACATAATTTTTTTTGATTTGGGGGTTCTTTTTTATTATACAATAAATCTTTTTCTTTCCCTTTTTGTTTTTGTTTTGTATTCACTTACTCAGAGACTGTGGGGTCTAGAATATAATTTTTATTTATGAATATATATGTCATGATTGTCCTCCTGATCTCTGTATTACATGTATAATCATTGATGTTATATATATATATTAATCTGTATCAATTTGAAAATTAATAAAAAGATTGAAAAAGAATTTCCCTAATTCCTCTTTTCAAGACTCTTATTAACAGCTACTTATTTTACCAATCTTTTTGCAAGCTAATTCAATATTTCCTCCTATGGTTCAGTGCCAACCTTTGCCGGACCATACCAGACTGAGTCTACTTCTTTGTTAAAAGCATTATTTGATTGCAGGCTGTTGCCATGAGCTGAATTCTTATGGTTATTTGTCCCAAACAATCCAATCATTTGAACGTTAGCTTAACACATCATTCATGTGTTGTGTTCCATATTGGGGCATGGCTTTAATGATATTTGGACATCTTGCCAGAAACAATCCTTGTGAAGAAAAGTTGATGATTTCATGAACACAGACCAAACACTTATTTTAGTTTTTGGACTTTGTGTTGCCTTCTAGGGAAGCATCTATTGGCTGAGATTCATTTTCTTTGTTCCTCTTTCCTTCAGTGGATACTAAAAGTGTAATTCCTTTCAAGAATTCTGGAGTGTTACAAAATGAGTAATTTATAAGTTCTGGGAGGAAAAAAAACAGATCAGTAAATTCTTGGCTTCTGCTGTAATCAACATCCGGTCATTTTCTTCCTTTAGAGAAAATTCTCCTAATATCAGTTTTTTTTCTAAATTATTTTCCTGCTTCATTTTGTCTCCTGCTGCACACAGACACCTGGCTGAAAGGCTGGTCCTAGGCTAGGAAACTGATAATTGACCTAACATCACAGCCTTTACGCAATGAAATATGTTAACAGGGTGGGATGATTTTATATGGGAAGAGGTTCATGTGGAATATTAACATCTGCCTGGATTTGTTGGACTGAATGGGTAGTACCTGGACTATAAATTCTACATAAAGCTATGCTTCCTGTTCTTAATTCTTCTCTGTGTCAAAGCAGCCAGCCTCCACTCACTGCATATCATGGGCACCCATTCCAGACAGTTACAATACACACAAGTACATCAGAAACATTTCTATATTTACTACTTGTATTGATTGCAAATCTTCCTGACAAAATAATGACATTGGCAGAGATATGGCTATGGTGAAAGTACAATCATGGAAAGTTAAGGGAATCCACCCAGCCCATTTTGTTTACATCAGTCAAAAGATCAAGATTTAGTGTACTCCTACTTTTCAGTTCACAGTCCGTAGCCTTGCAGTTGATGATGCAATGAGTGCTCATTCCAATAGTGGAATGAGGATTTCTTCCTCCACCGTCCTATCCAGTAGTGAGTTCTATATTCTCAATGGAGTTTTTTTCCTCAACTCATTTCAATCCTTGCTTCAATTATCTTAACTCCATACTCGTTTATAAATAAATGTATAGCAATGGTGGAAAACAAACAATGAAATTTATATTTAGGAGAGGCCATAATAATATCTTTCATTATCAACCTGCAAAGTTGATGATCTCTGTTTTTCTCTCTCCATAGATGCTTTCTGACCTAAGTATTTCTACTATTTCTGTTTTTTTTTATTTTTGGAGCAGTAATATGTAGCTGGAGTGGCATTTTTCCCTTTTATTTGCATTTTTGAAGTGATTTTACTATTTCCAGTCTTTTACTAATTCTACTCTGCTGAGAATATTCTGCTGGTTGAGCAGGGGCTGTCTTCCTTTGTGTGTAGCCTCCGGAAGATTACAAATTAGTTCTGTCCATTATTATACAGCAATGGCCAGCAAACACTGAGAGCTCCTCTGCAAGAAGAGGGAGATTTTGAGAGGATCTTGTGGGCAAAATAAAAATTTGCACTGAACAGAAAAAAAAATTACAATACTGATAAAAGATGTGTCATCTTCCTTCAACTCCTCTCAACCCTGACCTCCAACTGGTTAAGACATTTACTTAGTACAAGCAATTGGAGCATAGGTCAGTTTCAGTTTGTGTTAAATGCATTTCACAGAGGTATTGACCTCCATTCCCTCAAGGCTTGAAGGGAAAAACCAGTTAGGTTTCCAGTTCCTTTTCCTTATCCACTAATTCCTGCTGGGAAAAAGAAAACGTTTTCGTGGTGATAGGGTGAGAACAGAATCATACTTGACTTATACTGTGAGTAATTTCTCAGTAATCATTGTGAAGTATTGCTAAGCAAGGTTTGGAGAAGAGGTTGAGGTATGATCTGTGGTATCCATAGAACAGTATCGTAGTAAATGTCAGTGTCTTTGGGAAAAGATTGGACAAAATAGAAGGATGGTGCTGTTCAAGCTTATAAAACATCAGAATATCCTGATGTAATTCTGCAAAAATGTTTTGGATTACTTAATGTACTCTCACTGATTAACCTTGCAGAACTATCTTTGGGGAAATGCAGTGCAAATTTAGAAGGCTCCCTAGCATGTTGACAGATGGAGAGGAGTACAATAAATGGTTGTCTGGGATTGGCACTGGAGAGGAAACTGATCCTGATGCACGAGTACAAACCTTCCAATAGTTGTTCCAGGCTCAACTCACCAGATGAAGGTTGGACCATACTCTGGCTCCTGGTTCGCCTGTAGGCCTCAGCTTGGTTCTGCTGGTGGTTCTTTGGATGACTATACCAGCTTTGAAATAGCTTCTCCTGACTGAACTATTGTGCTGAATTCTTGAGACCCTGCTTAGTAAGTCTATTGAAGCTTTGGCCTTTGTTTACACTAGGACCAGTTCTCGAGTTGGCCACAGTACAAAGCATTTGGTCTTGAGATGTACACTCCCAATCAGTGATGTTCGTGAGTACCCAATGCAATCTGTAGGGCGGTTCTCTCAAGGATCTTGTTATTGGCTATCTGCTGGTTCCAAGTATTTTTCTGAGACAATATAGGTGGAAGATCAATCTCTGCTCTTGATAATGGACAACTCGATCATGGAAAGTGGAATCCCTAGTGCCATTACTGCTAATATGAGATGGAAAAGCATTGGCTTGCAATTGAAAAAAAGGTTGTAAATAGAACAGCTTCACTTTGTAAGAAAATTGAGTGCAGCCTCAACAGCCCTTATATTCTCAATCACAATAACTTAAAAGTTCAAGTTTAAACCACATCCTGATCTGTCATTTTTTTTCCTCCTTTTAAAGTCCCTGAATGTTGCTGAGTCACAGTTCCCTGAATGCCAGCCATTCTCCAGTGCTGTGTTGAAGTAGTCATTATGCTCATCCATGTAAGCCTATGTGTTAACACCAACATGCGCATTAATCAAAGAGGTCACCTTGGAACAGGGCTACTTTACCCCTCTGGGAAAACAAAGGCTAGTTCTGGCATCTCTATCACAAAGTCATTCCATGAGATAAGATCTGGGCAACCCTCCATTCCGTCAGTTTGGAACCATTCTTGGTCATGTCTTGATATGCAAGTAAGGAATTTCCCATGAAGAGTGAAAATTGGCAAACTAAAGCATTCCAAAATGATATTGACCACCTTGAAATAATTCAAAGCTCCCAAATTTGGTTTCCCTGGAACCTTGCTTACTGATCTTTTCTCATTGCTGCCTGTGTATTCTAGCTGGCTACTCCCAGACATTCAGCAAGGTGCCAAAGAAACTCAGCAGGTCAGGCAGCATCTGTGGAGGGAAATGGACAGTCAATGTTTTGGGTTGAGGCCCTTCATCTGGACTGACACGAATGGCCTTGAACTAAAATGTCAACTGTCTATTTCCCTCCAGGGATGCTTCCTAACCTGCTGAGTTCCTCCAGCAACACGCACAAAATACTGGAAGAACTCAGCAAGTCAGGTAGCATCTATGGAGGAAAATAAACAGTCAAAGTTTTGGATTGAGACCTTTCACCTGGACTGGAAAGGAAGAGGGCAAACGCCAGAATAAAAAGGTTAGCGGGAGGGGGA
>JARFYF010000056.1:12170974-12181351 GCA_030265395.1 Rhina ancylostomus
AAGTGTTGTAAAACAGAGACCAAGCAGTAAAAGTACATAGTTCCCAGAAAGCAGCAAAGTAGGTAGACAGGGTGGTGAAGGTGTTTGGCACCTTTGTTGATCAGGGCATTGAGTACAGGAGTTGGAACGTCATGTTACAACGGTACGAGACATTAGTGAGATCACACTTGGGGTATTGTGTGTAGTTGTGGTCGCCAAGCTATAGGAAGGATTATTTAAGATAGAAAGAGTGCAGAAAAGATTCACAAGGACATTTCTGGGACTGGAGGGCTTGAGTCATAAGGAGACACTGGATAGACTGGGGCTTTTTTCCTTGGAGTGCAGAAGGCTGAGGGGGGACCTTATAGGTGTTTATAAAATAATGAGGGGCATAGATAAGGTGAATGGTTAAAGTCTTTTTCCCAGGGTAGGGGAGTCCAAAACTAGAGGGCATAGATTTAGGATGGGCGGGATTTAAAGGGAAAGTGAGGGGCAACTTTTTCACATACAAGGTGGTGGGTATGTGGAACAAGCTGCCAGAGGAAGTGTTAGAGGTGGGTACAATTACATTTAAAAGGCACTTCGACAGGTACATGGATAGGAGAGATTTAGAAGGATGTGGGCCAAACAAAGGCAAATGGGATGAGCTCAGATAGGCAACTTGGCTGGCACAGATGTGTTGATCCAAAGGGTCTTTCTGTACTGTATAACTCTGTGACTCTAATATTGTGTTTAGTTTTGGGCAGTACATTTTGTGAAAGATGTCAAGGCTTTGGAAAGAGTTCAGAAGAGGTCACTTGAATGGTTCTAGGTTTGAAAGTTACATAATTACAGAGACTGGAAAGGCATGGTTGCTACTAAAAGGGAAGGCTACAATTTGCTTGGAATTGTGTAAATTTGGTTTGAGTTTATTTGCTGTAGCTGAATGATTGATAACCAGAGGTTTCAGATTTAAGGGGAATGGCAAACAAAACACTGGTAAAATGAGGAGAACTTAATTATGCAACAAATAGTTAGGATTTGGAATACAGATATGGGACCAGCAGGAATAGGCCATTTGGTCCCTTGAATCTGTTGCACCACTGTGATCCTTTGCTCGAGCAGCTCTTTCACGCACCAAACCCATACCACAAATCCAAAACTCCGGACGATTCACTCCTTAATAGGGTGATGAATACAGAAGATTAAATTGTATCTTTCAAAAAAGGTGTCTGCTGTAATATTCGGTGATAATGTTAAGCTTATCATTTAATCAACAATTTAGCTAGAATATTTGAGAACAGAAATTTGGAAGGCAAACAGGGAACCTTTAACTTGAACAGGCAAATAGAACCCAACACTTGAAGGATGAATTGCTGGAAATTGCACGGGAATGAAAAAAATTACTGTAATTTTTAAAATGGCACATTTTGAATTTGTAGTGAATGCTGTCCTAAACGGGTAATAGTATTGGACTACCACCCAAAGACTTTGTAATTCAAATACCATCATGACAAATTATGAAACAAAAATCAATAAATTTGAGGTAAAGCATCAAAAGTAATGAAGCTCAATTTTAAGGAACTAAATTGGTCATTGAGTGATGTCAGCTTTACCAATTTTAGTCTGATTCTGTTGGGATAATGTTGGAATTGGGTAGCCTTCTTTCAGCCAATTAAGCAATAAGATGTCATTCTGCAAGTATAATTATGTTTATAAGTCAGAATGACAGACTTTTCGATTGCTGTGTCTGAACAGTAGCAAGAATGGCTCGATATTGGCATCACTGGGCAAACTCATGGTCTGACCTAGCTACCAGACAAGGCTTGCTTGAATATATTGAAATAAAATGCTTTATTTTGACCTTCCCAATGTACATGTTGTAGGCATGCCTGTTTGCAATAGGGTTGACAGAAGTGACCACCTTGCCCCCTTTGTAAAGACAAACTTTTGTATGAATTGTAAAGACATTTGGTAAAGTTCAATTTGGCACAGCTACTATGATAAGCGAAAAAAATTTAGTAGTAGATGAGGGGCTGTAAGTTTAATTAGCAACTGAATTTGATGTCGCCACAATTTAACATTCATCCTTACTCCATGATGATCTGTAAGAACTGTGCTTCTATAATGGCAGTGAATTTCCAATCTTATTCACTGTGGTTATGGAAGCACAGCAATACGATGAACTAAGTGAACCTATCACACAGCTATTTGCATGTAGGCTACAGACAGATAAGCAGTCATAAAACCCAATGGTTAATTTGCAGCTCTCCTCTACCGTTTCAGTTGAGAATGGTCGGCAGCCTAGCAAGTGATAGGACAAGGAGATGCATTGAACTTTCATAGTCTTCCCCAGGGCAGTTTGGTGGTGGAGCTGGCAGAGCTGCTGCCTCACAGCTTCAGCAACCTGGGTTCAGTCTTGACCTCCAGTGCTGTATGGTGTTTGCATGTTCTCCCTGTGATTGCTTTAGTTTCCTTCAATGTCATAAAAACATCCAGGGTTGGTAGGTTAATTGGCTGCTGTGTACATATGAGACTGGGGGTATTTGACGGGGGAGGATGGAGGGATGGGAAGTAAAATTAGTTTGCGTAGAATTAGTGTAAAAATGGGTGATTGGTGGTTGGTGCAGATTTGGTGCTGTTTCTCTCACTGACTCTGATTTGCTGGACTCACTGTTGTTAAGAGTAACAGTGTGTAACAAAATGGGCTGTAGCATATGGAATGGGCAAAAACATATGTGGAAGATTAATTTTGCCTATTCCTCCCCTGAGGTTCTCACCATCATAGATAACAGTTCGGTCACTTCTCGAGTCATAGAGAAGGTTAAATGCAAGGACAAAATTGATTCAATAGGTTTGGCAACATCTTGGCTTTGCTGATGAGGACCATATCTAGAACCAGCTTTAACCAATCTTTAACCAAGTTCCAGCACTGGTATTATTTGGACATGCTGCCCTGAGGCATTCCATAGAGGAAAAAATGGATAAATCTTGCCCAGCCATTTCCCACTCTATTATCTACTCTATCATCAGTGAAATCATGGAAAAAGACATCACTGCTGCTTTCATAAGATCTACTCATTAGTGTGCAATTTAGATTCTTTCAGAACCATTTGGGTCCAACTCACAAATAATGTAGATAAAAACATGAGTGAACTCAATACCTGAAGAAAGGTGAATGTTGCAGTACATGATATTATTGTGAAATTCAAAAGAAGTATTACATCAAGAAGCCAGTTAGTTGGGAATCCAGTCAGGACACTAATATTTCCTCGGGGAGGTGACCCAACTAACGCTAGCTCATTTTTAAGATGACCTGCTTGCAATCAAAATGTCAAGAGTGGTACAGTTCACGTGAATAGTTCTATTTGCTCTATCTTCCAATAATGAATCTGTCCTTGTAAGCCTAGCAACAACAAGTTAGAATTTGGATTTGAAAACTGCCAAGTAATATTTATGCTATATAAATGTCAGATGATGACCATGTTCCCTTGATTTTCACTAGCATCAACATGCTTTTATTGTCACAAAGTTGAATTGGATCAAGCCATTTCAGCACCATAGTTACAATAACAGGCAAAGGCTTTGTATTCAAAATAAAAACTCATTGTTTTTCCGCTCAAAGCCTTGCACCAACCAGAAAGTTGAAACTAAAAATATGGTTAAATATCCATTAACTTACAGTCGAGAAAAGTAACTCCAGTGAAAAGAATATTAAGCAAAAAACAAGAATTTGCCTTTGACTGATGCAGAGTCTTGACCTGAAATGTCAACTATCCCTTTTTTTTGCCTTCACAGATGATGCTTGCCCCACTGAGATCCTCCAGCAGTTTTTTTTTCCCTCCAGATTCCAGTATTTGTAGTCTCTTGTATCTGACTGTTCATTATTAGTGCTTCAGATCCACATGTGACTGGGTAGATTTAGTGGTAGCAAGTCACTGGCCTAATTTCATCAAAGTTTCTAATCAAAGACCATTTTCTTTCATGTTATCTTTGCACATCTTCAATATAACCCATGTCATTAGGTGAGTGACCATGAAATTCAAGCAAGTATCTCCACATGTTTAACTGTAGTTTGTCATTAAGGAGTTCCCTGAATGATGTGCCACTTTCTTCTTTGTTTTTGTCTGAGGTAAATATCTTGCCAACTTTTGATGCCACTGGTGGGAATTAACTAATGTTTTGCCAGTTTGGAACCCAGTATATTGATGTAACTAATTGCTAAGACATAAATATTAAGCACGCTTTAACACTGCAAACAACTCCCCTTCTGTCAGTTAAAGAGCTATTTCTGTTCCACCATGAAAACCAGCATAATAGGTTCACAGTTTTCTGAATATGCTGTCATTTGTGATGTGTGTTGTATCATAATAGTCATCACATGGGCTTTGGTTGACATTGTATGCTAATCTTATGTTCAAAACCTTGTCTTAGTCCTAGTGCAGAAGGACATATGTTGGAATACCTTTTGATTTTATATCTGGATTGGATTGAGAGTTGATCATATGTTACTGTATTGCAATTTAGTGATACATGAAAAGATTAATATGGATAGTTATTTCTATAATTATGTTTGGCTATTATGTATTTTCTGTTTTGATATTTTACTTCTAATATGCCAAAGGATGGGTTTTGATGTTTTGTATCATACTCTTATACAGAACCATTTTTATAAACGAGATCATAGTTGAATTTGGTAATTGAAAAGAATTTAAAGATGGGAACATAGAAAAATCTAGGTGAAGACTTACTGCTGTACTAAAGGAGTGCTGCACCGAGATGCTATTTTTCAGCTGGAGCATTAAGTTAAAACTCTGATTTTCTCAGATGATGGTTAAAAATCTCCCTTGTCTTATTTTCAAGATCTATAGGGGTACAGTGGTGGCACAGCAGTTAAGCCATTGGATTAGTGATTCAGTACTTGGGCTCACAGTGCAGAGACTTGAGTTCGTATCCCACCATGGGAGATGTAAAATTTACATTTGAAGGTTTGGATTTGGAAAGACAACTACTATTTCCAATGATTGCCACAAAATCTATTTGATTGTAAAACCATCTGGTTCATTAATGGTTTTTTTTAAGGGAAGAAATCTGCCTTCCTGGCCTGACTTTAGACTGACCCATGTGGTTGGTTCTTAAATGCTTCCAGAAATGGTCTTGAAAGCCATTCTTGTAAGCCATTTGATTGGCACAGATAAGTTAGATTGAAGGACCTGTTTCCTTGCTGTATAGCTCTATGACTCTGAATTGTAATTGGTTCACCACCACTTTCTTGAGCATTTAGGGATGGATAATAAATGTTGGCCTTTCCAATGACTCCTGATCAAGAAAAATGAACCAAAAAAGCTGGTATTTACCCTTCATTGCTGAAACAGATTACCTGATGATTATCCCAATACATTTTATGTGAGCTTACAATGCAAAAATTGAATGTAATGTGTTTTACAAGAATGATTCCACTTTGAGTATTGTGAAGCACTTTGAACTGACCTGAAAGAAATGTAAAAGTCTCAAGGCCTTTTTTGTCTCATAATGAATTTGAATCTATCAAAATGAAGAGTAGATTTTGAAATTTTGCTGTACCCTCAAAATCCCCAGCATAAAGGCCCTAATTATAAACAGCTGAGTGCCAGACTCCTAAAACTGACATGCAATTCCAATGTCTGTTTTGGCAAGAGATGAGGGGAGACGTGATAGAGGTATACAGAATATTAAGAGAAACAGATAGAGTAGACATCCAGTGCCGCTTTCCTAGGGCAACGATGCTCAATACAAGAGGGTATAGTTTTAAAGTAATGGGTGGGAAGTTTAAAGGAGATATCAGAGGAAGGCTTTCTACCCAGAGAGTGGTTGGGGCATGGAATGTGCTGCCTGGGGCAGTGGTGGAGGCAGGTACATTGATCAAATTCAAGAGATTGCTAGATAAGCATATGGAGGAATTTAGAATAGAGGGATATATGGGAGGAAGGGGTTAGATAGTTTTTAGGTGAGGTTTAAAGGTTGGCACAACATTGAGGGTCAAAGGGCCTGTATTGTGCTGTTCTATGTTCTATGATTTTGGATAAGCATCAATAGTGCCAGGTCCCGACCTGAGACCTCCTATAAAGGAGAGTCATGGTTCATTGTAATTGTTTTATTATTGTCACATGTACTGTGAAAAGCTTTTGTTTTGCATGCCATCCAGGCAGATCATGCCATACATAAGTACTTTGAGGTAGCCGAAAGAAAGCAATGCAAAATATATTGCTGTGTTTACAGAGAAAGTGCAGTGCATCTGGGCAAATAAAGTTCAAGGGCTGTGATGAGGTAGAGTGAGAGATTTGAGTTCAATGAGAGGTTCATTCAAAAGTCTGATTACAGTGGGATAGAAGCTTGAGTCTGGTGGTTCATGCTCTCAGGCTTGGGTATCTACTGCCCGACGGGAGCAAGGAGAAGAATGACTGGGGTGGAGGAATCCTTGATTATGTTTGAAGTGTAGATGGAGTCAGTGGAGGGGAGGCTGGTTTGCGTGATGGACTGGGCTGCTTTCATAATTCTCTGTAATTTCATACAAACTGTGATGGCATTTCAACGAAGTTGTAAGTTAGTTTATTTATGACACATGTACCAAGGTGCAGTGAAAAACTTATCTTGCATACTGTTCATACAGATAATTCATGACAACAGTCCATTGAGGGAGTACAAGGGAAAATAACAGAATGCAGAATACAGTGCTACAGTTACAGAGAGAGTGCAGTGCAGGCAGACAATATGGCAAGGTCATAACGAGGTAGATTGTGAGGTCAAGAGTCCATTTTATCGTACTAGGGAATATTCAATGGTCTTATAACAACAGGATAGAAGGTCCTTGAGCCTGGTGGTATGTGCTTTCAGGCTTTTGTATCTTCTGCACGATGGGAGAGGGGAGAAGAGAGAAAGTCCAGGGTGGGTGGGGTCTTTGATTAAGCTGGCTGTTTTATGAGGCAGCAAGAAGTGTAGACAGAGTCCATGGAGGGGAGGCTGGTTTCCGTGATGTGCTGAGTTGTGTCCACAACTCTATACAATTTCTTACAGTCACGGGCAGAGCAGTTGCCATACCAAGCCATGATGCATCCAGATAGGATGCTTTCTATGGTGCATAGGTAAAAATTGACAAAGGTCATTGGGGACGTGCCAGATTTCTTTAGCCTCCTGAGGAATTAGAGGTGCTGGTGAGCTTTCTTAGCTGTGGCGTCAACTTGTTTGGACCAGGATAGGCTGTTGGTGATGTTCACTCCTGAGAACTTGAAACTCTCAACTCTCTCGACCTCAGCATCGTTAATGTAAACAGGAGCATGTGCACTGCCCCACTTCCTGACATCAATGACCAGCTCTTTTGTTCTGCTGACATAGAGGGAAAGATTGTTGTCATGACACCATGTTACTGGACTGTCTCTCTCCTTCCTACGGTGGTATCCTCTGCAAAGTTGGAGCAGAATCTGGCCATGCAGTCAGGAGTATATAGGGAGTAGAGTAGGGAGGGGGCTGAGTACACAGCCTTTTGGCGCACCAGTGTTGAAAATAATCGTGCTGGAGGTGTTGCTGCCTGTCCTTAATGATTGTGGTCTGTTGGTCAGGAAGTCAAGGATCCAGTTGCAAAGGAGGTGTTGACTCCCATGTTTAAGAGTTTGGAGATGCTTGCTTGGAATTATAGTACTGAAGGCGGAGCAGGAGTCAATAAACAATAGTCTAACATGGGTGTCTTTACTATCCAGATGTTCCAGAAATGAGTGTGGGGCCAGGGAAATGGTGTCATCTCTTGATGGCACTGAGGAGGCAGTTCAACTCTTTCAATATCATGCTGGCTGCTGTTAGATTCCTACTCAGTAGGAGGCTGAGATTCAAAGTTGCCCTGCAATCCTTGTGAAAACTTTTAATGCTTTGAACTAATGGTCTTCAACGTCAACAGCACTAGCTGCTGCCACTCGTATTAACTGTGTGGGCCAGTGCATCCAACCTTAGAAGCTTTGGGTGTTCAATAAACTTGGGACATGGTAATGACAGTTTCTGACGTTTCAGATACTTGACACTGAAGATGGACGCAGCTGCCTGTGACTTTGGCTTTATACTTCATGACAGTCAGTGAATTCTAATGAAAAATTATAGAGTATGACAGACAAATGGGTGATATTAATATGAATTGTGTGGCTTTTCCTTGAATTACCATGTGCCATTTTGTTGCATCCATCAGCGAGAATAGGTGGGGCCTCACTTTAATGTTTCATTTAAAAGGACATAGCAGCCTCTTGATAGGCACCCCATCCACAACCATTCACTCCACCACCGACACACAGTAGCAGCAGTTTGACCATCTACAGGATGCACTGCAGCAACTCACCAAGACTCCTTTGACAGCACCTTCCAAACCCATGACTTCTATCAGCTAGAAAGACGAGTGCAGCAAAAGCATGGGAACTCACCTCCTGGAAGTTGCCCTCCAAGCCACACACCATCCAGACGGAAATATACCAATGTATTCACCATCACTGGGTCAAAATCCTGGAACTCTCTCCCTAACAGCACTGTAGGTACAACCACAATTCAAAGACTGCAGCAGTCCAAGAAGGCAGCTCACCACCACCTTATCAAGGGCAATTAGGGACGGGCAATTAAATGTTGGCTCAATCTGTGAAGCCCACATCCCTTGAATGAATTCAAAAACATGTTCACTTCCACCATTTCCCATTTCAAGGGCCACTTGTACGAGTTTTCAAGATGTGGCTTGCAGGGTGGGGATGGAATCGGAATGACAGTGACGAAGAAGTTTCTAGCCTGAAGGATGATCTCAGTGCTTTGGTTCAGTGGGCATCGAGGTGCCAAGTGGAACTCAAGGTGGAGAAGTGTTTGGTAATGCAGTTGGGGATGGCCAACAAGGCAAACGAATACACAGGTGGTTTGAATCCTGTCAAGAGAAGAGCAACAGAAGGACTTTGGAGAGCATGTTAACAGATCACTGAAGGTAGCAGAACAGGTTGATAAGGTGGTAGGAAAGGGATACAGGAAATTTGTATTCTGTGCCTCAGTCAATAATGACGAGAGTAGGGAGGTCATTCCAGAACCGTGTTAATCATGAGTTAGTCCACAGATACAGCAGTTCTGATCTCCACACTGCAGGAAGGATGTAAGAGCACAGAGAGAGAGCGGAGGAGACCAATGAGGCTATTGTTGGGCTGGAGAGTTATCATTTAGGGAAGTTGTCCAGGTTGGGGTTGTGTTCTTTGGAACAGAGGATAGCGAGGGCAGATTTAAATGATGGGTATAAAATTACAAGATGTCCAAAGAAGTGGAATAGGAAGGACATGTGCAAGAGCAGAGAGGTTGATCACTAGAGAGCATAGGTCTAAGTTAATTGGTGGAAGTAGAGGAAAACTTCGTCCAACCAAAGACTAGTGGGGGTCTGGAACTTGCTGCCTGAAGGATTGGTGAGGGCAGAAATCCTAAGCACTTAACACCTGGATGAATGTGTGAAGAGCTATGGACCAAGAGCTAGGTACGGAGGTATCCCAGACGGCCGCATATTTAGTCGCCATGGACATGGTGGGTTCTAATTTTTTTATGATTCTATGATTACTGGATCCTGTCCCTTTTCCATGGAATTCTTTCTCTTAATTAGCATGCCATCTGAAAGTACCCATCTCATGCCAGTTGTCTGAACGTACATATCAGTCTTATTCCCCCACATATCTCCCTGTGACCTGTTCTCTCATGCCTTTGAACTTCCCTCTGTGGCCACTTAATGTACAAGTGGCAAGCCAAACCTTCCTTTGCCTGTAAATGGGGTATCTCAGATCAAACAATGGATCATAGAATTACATCCAACCATTAATACAAATTTGCTGGAACTATCTTTGACATAAAGTTGGTCTTTAAGAAGGTCTTACTATAGTTTAGAAGCCTTGAACTCAGTTTATAAATTGCTCTTTGCCATGCGAAAGGATGTAATCTATCTTTTTATTATCAAATCCTGTGTTTACTACTATGGAATACATCATCTGTTAATGCATCATGTTCCTATAGTTATCGAATCTTATCTTTATGATTGAATTGTACACTTTTACAGCTGTGTAATATAGCTGTGACTGAATCATATCTGTTTATTACAGAACCCTATTTTACTGAATACATTTCACACTGAAGCTTGTCCCTTTATTGGTGGATCCAGACACTTAAATGATTAATCCTGGCCCTTTATATTAGTGCATCGTAGGGTGTTATTACCGACCGCTGCATGGAAGATTGGTCATAATGTGATTGAAAGTGACTTAGTTCAATCTGAACCAAGGTCTTAATTCTTAATTCTAAACAAAACAATGAGCAAGTGATAGTACATTGAAAAACTATCTTAACAGGTATGGCAGTAAACTAGCAATGCCTAATATTTAAAGAACTAATAAGTTTATA
>JARFYF010000056.1:12216117-12228721 GCA_030265395.1 Rhina ancylostomus
GGTAGGTCTGGTAATTTCTAGGTTAGGGACATGTTCAGCACAGCTTTGTGGGCCATAGGGCCTGAATTGTGCTGTAGTTTTTTTATGTTTTATCTATACCCATTTGCACTGGCAAAAGAAACTGGCTTTGCTAATAGCTTTTGTGACTTTGCATTTGTTTATTAAAGACCAGACCCATTTATATTTTGATTCACATTGCCATTATAACCTTTGATGTTGCCTTAATGAAATGCAGAACAATTTACACCTCATCCTGCCATACCAGAATCCCCTGTCTGTCAGTTCATGTCATTCATACTTAAAAATATCATAATTGCTCTTTCAGGGATTTCACCTCTAATGACTAATTTCTGAATATTAACTCTATTGCATTCCACTTTTTCTGGCTTGCTTTTAGTGGTATTGGATCACAATCACACCATATCGTATGAATGGGGCTCATCCAACTGTTATTATGTGTGTAAAGATATTTTGAGAACTTTTTTTCAAAATATCTAAAGGCATTTTCACTTGTTGGGTAGCGTCGTAAAGCATGCTAAGACATTTCACAGAAATGTTAGCAAACAAAATTTGACACTGAGTGACATGGAAGTATTGAGGCAGATGATCAAATAATTGTTTTAAAGGAGGAAAGGGGCAGAGAGGTTAAGGGAAGGAATTTCAGGTCTTGGGGCCTAGTCAGGTCAAGGCACGGGGGCTGTCTGCGTAAGTGATTACATTCAGTATGCGTTGTAACCAGAATTGGAGCACTGTATCTAATTAAGGTTGGAAATTACAGATCTTAAGAGCAACAACATCACTTACAGTTATGAAAACAAGGATAAGAGTTTTAAAATACAAAAATGCTTAACTGTGTGACAACTGAATTGGAGAGTGCAAGTTATGATGGTGTGTACAAGGAACAGAGCTGGAAGGCAAGCTGGTAATAGTCAAGTCTACAGGTAACACAAGCATCAATGAGGATTTCAGTGGATCACCTGAATATGGTGATTAGTTTTCATCACAGGAACTTCACAACTGACCAAATCCAATTCTCATCTGGTTTCCAACAGCCACAAGAGATTGCAGGTGTTGGGGTATGGACCAAAAAGCCCCCTGTATTCCAGTTTCTTTCTCCTACCCCACCTGGTTCCATTTGCCTATCACCCACACACTGTCCCCACTTGATCCCCTATCCCCTTCCCTGATCCCACTGTTTCCTGTTTGCCCAGCATCCCTCCTTTATCTTGTTCCACGTATCACCTTCCTTTCTCAGCAGATTCCATTATCCACAGCCCTTTGTTGTCTCCACTATCACCTCCCAGCCTCTGTTGCTATCTCCACCTCTCCTTCCCCCATTTGGTTCCATCTGTCCATAACCCTTCCTCACCTGGATGCACAAATCATTTGTCAGTTCCTGCCTCATCCCTCCTCCTCACTTTTTTTATACAGGCTATCTCCCCTTAACACACTCTAATGCAGGGTCTGTATCCGAAACATCGACTATCCCTATGCCTTCACAGATGCTGCCTGACCCACTGAGTTCTTCCAGCAGCTTGTTTTTAGTGTTAATTTCCAACATAGTTACTGGTGCACAAACTCATTGTACTTCAGAAGCTGTGAGTACATTTATTCCTGCCCAATTATTGCAGACTTGTTTAGTGTAATTGTATTTTCCTGTAGCCTCACAGTTAGGACCAGCCAACACCTTGTGGACTATAGCTTGAAATGGAATCTTGCTGGGTTTCTTTTTTCATCATTCTTTTTCCATTCTGCAAAGTTCAATAGCCTATCTGAATATTTTGTAAAGATTTAAAAAGATACAAAGGAATATGAATTTATCAGGGATGCACTTTTAGTTTTAGTGTCACTTTTGTGACCCTACAAATCCAATGTGCTGGTACAAATTTATTAAAAAGGTGCAAATCAAACAAAAAAAAGGCTTCTGGTGTTGGAAATCTGAAACAAAAACACAAAATGTTGGAACACAGCATCCAGTCAGTATCTGAGAAAAAGACAAAGTTGAAGACCCTTTGTCAGAACTGGAAAAGAACAAAAAGATGGGTAGGTCAAAGATAATATCTTTGGATTCAGATGAGGATTGCTGTGGGGTAAGTTAATGGGGCAGTTAGAGGGAGACAAAGTGGTGTGTTGCAAAGAGTAATTCAGGACGTACAATTGGAGAGGGAGGAAAAAAAAAGTCTCAGACAATATCACAGACAACCTCGAGCATAAATGGCCATATAAAGTGAATTGCTGGAAGTTCAACAATTCTATATTGAATCTGGAGGGCTGCAGTGTGTGCAGATGGAAGGTGAGGTGCTTTTCCTCAAGCTTGCATTGCGCCTTGTTATGACATTCTAGGAAGTTACCAAAAGGTCAGAGTGGAATGGAGAATTAAAGTGATAGGCAATAGGAAGCTCGGGATCATACCTGTGGACTGACTGCAGGTGTTCCACAAAACTACCACCCGATGTGTGTATGCTTTCTCTGATGTAGAGGGACCATATTGTGAAGGGAAGAAGTAAAGGACAGGTGTTGTACTTGCTGCTGTTGCATGGGAAAGTGCCATAGGTTCGGCAGTGTTAGTGGGAATGGAATATTGGACAGGGAGTCACAAAGCGAATGAGCCCTTTGAAATGCTGTGAGGGGAAAGGGAAGAAGCATCTTTTTGGAACTAGTGGAAATTGTGAAGAATGATCCATCGACTGTGCAGACTGGTGGGGTGGGAAGGTGAGAAGCAGGGAATATCTATCCTAGCTTTGTCTCATGGGAGAGGGGGTGAGAGCAGAGCTGTGAGGAAATAGATAAGATATGGTCAAGGGCTCTATCCACTTTAATAAAACAAGATAACTGTAATAGGAAGGTGATGGGTTTGTTATTCTGAATTAGATCCCATTGACTTGAGGGACCTTCTGATCTTGTAATATTCCAGATGTACTTAACTATGTACAAGTTTCTGTTGATGGTGAGGTAATCGGCGAATAATTCAACTGTAGCACACAATTACGTAGAGCAGTTTGTATAATGAATTTTAGAAATTGGGTGGTATATCTGCTTTGTAATTTGAGAGGGAGGGCAGTTCAATTTTAAATCATTTGTTTCAGCATTAGGATAACAAGGGATAAAATAGAGATTGTATAAGCTTTCCTTTTTAAAATATATATTTATGAGAATATATTTTTATGTTGATATTTTGCACATGAAATTTGATTTAATATGGAATAAGAGTTTTCATTACGACATTTATTTTTTAGTTTACCTTTTGAAAAACCTATGTTAATATTTTGTCTTATAGGTACAAAGGTTTCATTAAAGATTGCCCCAGTGGGCAACTTGATGCAGCAGGCTTCCAGAAAATCTACAAACAGTTCTTTCCCTGTGGAGACCCTACGAAGTTTGCTAAATTTGTCTTCGATGTCTTTGATGAAAATAAAGTGAGTTGCTTGTTTTATATTTTCTTTTATTGAAGTAAATTAATTTGAGTAAAAGGCATGTATCAAAATTGTTAAATGACTGGCTAGATCTGAGATTTTTGTGGGTTTTTAAAAAATTTCAGAATCATGGATAAATTTAACAGATTGTTGAGATGGTTATTTTGTTTTTAGTGACTTGGAGGAATATCCAATTAACATTCGGCCCTACTCTTAGAGGAATGCTAATGAATTAATACAGTTACATTGTGATTGCAATAAGACAACTAGCCAAGGGTAAATAATAAAAATGGAAACTGCTGGAAACACACAATTGAAGACTCTTGTATGACTCTTTCCTTCTCCTCTACTTTTACACCTGCCTTTCAGATGATAGGTTATTGGTCAATACCAGTTGCAAGCCCACAAACTCAAAAGCTATCTTCTTCCATCCTGCTTCATTGTCCCCATCGTCCTCCATTTCTACAGTTGTCATTTTTGTTCTGATGTTGAGAGTATCCAAGATCAGATAAGTTATGATTTTATTCAATAATGGAGCAGTTTGAGGGGCTGAATGGCCTGTTCCTGCTTATATTTTGAGACCCTCAACCAAATCTGCTTTGTTTCCTGGGAAACAGCCCCCCTCCTCCCAGCCAAAACAAATATAGAGTTTCTCTTGTCCTTTCACCCCACCAGCCTCTACTTTCCCAGCACCTTCAATAAGATTCCATTACGGAACATGTCTTCCCCTCCCATTCAGTCTGTGACTCCCTGATTCACTCTTCCATCTCAACCAACCATTTTCCTTCAAGCAACTGCAGGACATGCAGCACCTACCACTTATTCCTTCCCACCATCCAAATCCCAAACAATCCTTCCAGGTGAAATAATAATTCTCTTGCACCACTTCCAAATCAGTATAATGCATTTTATACTCGTAGTGAAAATTAGATGGTCCTTTGCAGAAATATTTTTCAGTTTGTGAGAGTGACCCTGAGCTTTTGGCCACCTGTCACTTTCATTTTCCATCCTATTCCCACTCTGATCTCCTGGTCTTTGGCATATTACACTGTTCCAGTGAAGCCCAGTATAAACTTGAGTAACAGCAACTCACCTTCCATCTAAGCACATCACAGCCTTTGGTATTCAACAATTCTAGATGACCAGACTTTCATGTTTGAATTAAATGTAAGGTCATATACTTGTAACATTAACTCAGTTTTTTCTCTCCACAAATATTATCTGATTTGCTGAATATTTCTGGTGTTTACTTTTATTTCAAATTTTGTGTGTTGTTCTTTTCTCTGTGCAGTGCCTATTCATCCCATTCTGTGGGTACACATTCAGAAAGATCAGCTGTGATTGATGAATATTTATCACCCTCTCTTCCATGGGTTCAACGACAATATTGGTCTCCAGTCTATTGCAGACATTCCCTTTTTTCTTTCCACCCCTCTTCTGCTCTGCAATTCAAAATACATTTGTTTTTTCACTTATCCAATTCTGGTGAAATGTGATTGACCTAAAATGTTAACTGTTTCTTTCTTTACGGATGCTGCCTGACCAGCTGAGTATTTGCTGCATTTTCTGTTTTAATTCCATAGTACCACTCTGTTTTGTTTTTCAATGGCTTGGAAAACTGGGGTGACACTTCATTCCTTTGCAAATATTTTTCAAAGAAAGTACATATGGTCATCTTATAGTGTCTTTCAGGTCCTCTGCATCCCAAGCACTTCAATGCTCATTAATTACATTTTGAAATGCTCTCATTTGACTTTGAATTGTAGTCGCCAATTTCTGTTCAAAAAAAGATAAAGGCAAGTTGATGTGTTCTGGTTACATGAGTTGAGGGAGAGTTGTTGGTCAAGAACTCTCCTCTTGTTTGAATACTGCTTGGTATCTTAATTCACCTAAAAGAGATGGTGCGACTATAGTTGAAAATACTGCACCTTCAACAAATTAGCTTTCACTTAGGAAAGCATAGAAACGTCAGCCTAGATTATGTGCTCAGGTCCTGAAATAGGATTTGAACCTATTGATTGAAATGCAAAAACACTGAGACAAAGTTGAATACCAATATATTTTACATGAATTGATGAAGATGCCTTTTTGAATGGATTTTCAGGATGGAAAAATTGAATTCTCTGAGTTTATCCAAGCACTGTCAGTAACTTCACGGGGGACTCTGGATGAGAAACTGAGATGTAAGTGACTCATTTGACTCAAGTCTTGTTTATCTACATGTGCAGATGTAAATATGTAGTTCTGTAGTTTGGTTCCAGCTACTCAATTTAAATCATGATTTGTTTCTGTGACCTGCAATATAGCCATAATTTTTCTGTATCTTTGTTATATGTTTTGTCATCAGTTCTCAGTGCTCATTGTTGTAGCAAATGTGTAATTTTTTGTTTTTTCAAAATTCAGTTTGGAGGTATTCTGCAACACTTTTCATTTATTATCAGTGTCAGAATTTTTTTTTGTTGAATGATTCACAGCCATTGTTGACATTTTGCCTATTCTTAAACTGAGAGCAATTTGATACAACAGAGTTTTGCTCAGTCATTTGAAGTAGGACAATTAACAGTGTACTGGTTAATATGGGATTGGGATCACCTCGGCCAGGCAGGAGGAGGTTGCCAAGTTTCTTTTCCTAAGGAACAATGGCTCATCAGATTGGTTTTTGACAATCCAATAGTTTCTTGGATTTTTTTTTATAATGCCAAATTTTTATTTTAAAATATGTTTATAATTATTCAGATTCTCAAAATACCAAATTTTGTGATTTGAAAGCATATCATGTGGTTTATTGGTCTAAATCTATGGATTATTTGTCCATTTACTTAAACACCACACCATTGTGCCCAGATAATAGCATTCAAGGTGCTATTCACGTTGTAGTGGATTTACAATACCCCAATACCTCACTCAGCAATTTAAAATGCTCCCCTTGCCTAACATAAATTTGTAAGACAAAATATCAGCAGCTACTGTCTTTATATTTAATTGAATGCACATTTCACATCCCATTATTATATGGTACTAAAATCCTTAACTTATTTTTATTGTTCTTTTGTCTACAAGAGTTCTTCCATAATTGTCCCTCCTGGGAATATTAGTAGGAGAGCAGTTGTCAATTTTAGTCAGTCTGTTGTTGAAATATGAACATTAGTATGATTACAGAAGCCTACATTTTTCCTACAGTCTGCCTGAGGGTGTTAATTTGAACATGCAATAATGCTTGACATGTTGTTCCAGGGGCTTTTAAACTGTATGACCTATATAATGACGGCTACATCACCAGGACGGAGATGCTGAATATTGTGGATGCTATTTATCAGATGGTGGTAAGTAAATACTAAAGATTAACCTGAAGTGTACTTTTGTCTTCCAGTTTTGTTGTCACACCTCATTCTCTTGTTTTTTTTGAAGGAATTCTGTTTTGGTGTTTCGAAAACAAGCATAAATACAAAGTCTGACATTGAAAATGTGATCCTTTTTAAAAATTTAACATGTTTTAAATTGCACAGACCTTTTTGACATTTTGCATGGAAGTTTACCTTACTAACTGTAAAATGCTGAATGAAACTGGCAGACTCTGGGTCTTGCTGTGTGATGTGTTGTTCATAGCGTGGTGGGACCTGCCCAGCAGGCTAAATTTACAAGGGTAGGATAGAACTGAAAAGCCAATGATACGTATAAATAAATAGAAGTAATCCAGTCGGGCTTCATCTGTAGAAAGAGAAATAGTTGTCGTTTCAAATGAGGGTCCCTTCATCAGACCTAAGAGAGAGAAGAAACTAAGTTAGTTCAGGTAATAGTGAAGTGGTAGAACAAAGGGAATTTCTCTGAGTAAAATGAAGTCAGGTGGAAGTGGGATCTGATAAACCACTATGGCTGTGTAATGTGTTGGTAATGTGGTTCTGGCATACTTGGACATGCCCAGCAGACAACACCCTATGCAGAGAGCAAAACAAAAAAGGTTAGACCATGGTATATTCTTTTGGTTTATTGTTCTTCATACTCTCAAAACTAGAGCAAAGAATTATCCTTCATGCAGTGTAATTTGGGTTATTTATGCTTGTTTTTGAAACAATCACACTGAAATTGGTGGTTATTGTTATGGATGTAAAATATGCTTGTATTTAAACTAAAATAATTAGTAAGTTACCATTGTGAATGTAGTGAGCTCTTAAAAAGTAATTATCCAGTTTGTGTCTATTGATCTAACAATTACTACAAATGTGTGGCTTTTTATTTTAACCCTATTAGAATTTCAAGATGAGAAATTATTTCAACCTAACAAAATATTTCATATGTGGAGATTAAAGAATCAGAGCAGGCACTGGTAGAAAAATGGGTCTGCATCCCTGTTAAAAAGGTTTTCTTTAAATTTGTACAATATTAAACAGTATAAACTGGAAGATAAAGGAATAAGGAAGCATTTACATGAACTGAGCAAACAAAGGATGGATATTATAAAAGGTTGGAAACTTTCTAATTAATAGTCTTCAGAAAATTTAAAGAAGTTGAAATATGATTCTCTGCCAGTTTACTTGACATATACACCAGAATAACTAAAATTCCCTACAAAGAAGGGGGCAAACCATTCAATCAATTCTTATTTCAGTTTAGGCTTGAAGAAATGAACATGAGAGTGGGAAAGACTAATAGCTTATATTCTTGATTAGGTAACATTGGTGAAATAGCCCCTAATTTAATATTTTGATTATCTTTTAACAAAATAGTAACCATGTAAAATGTAGTCGATTATTCATTTAAGTATGCTCTGTTTGAAGGAAGGTGGTCAGATACCCAAGTAGAGAATGTCTCTTTTCAATGAATGTGTAAGTGTCTATCAAGTTCAATTGTCCTTCCTTCTCGCATTCTCCATTTCCTGTAATCTGGGATTTATTTCTCCTCTGCACAGTACAATTTTAGTCCAGAATTATTTTTAAAAATCCAACCTTTAAATATACATTTTTACTGTTCTCATTCATATCATTAAATATTTCAGAATTCTGTAGACTATATTTATTGATTTCATTTAATATTGGAAAAAGTGATCAAGCTCTTTTAAACATTGGAAGTGCTGGTGTGACAAACAGGAATTTGGTTTCTCAATCTGATTATACTTGAGCCAGATAATATAGAATGTTAACTGTTCTTTCATTAAACTTCTTGGTTTTATTAGTTTTTAATGTACTACTTTTGGGTTCTTAGGGTAATACTGTGGAACTGCCTGAAGAGGAGAACACACCAGAGAAACGAGTGGATAGGATTTTTGCTATGATGGACAAGGTAATGAGTTTGGCTTTATCTTGTATTAAATCATAACTGAATTTAAAAGAAGTCTAATGTTGGCGGATAGTTGGTAATTTTCAGCATCAATTTTTATCCAATGTAGCAGCTTGTCTATATTGTAGAGCTCACCCAATCCTCAGTCAGTTGGGTGGAGTTTCAATTGGATGAGTTTGATGCTGTTGAGATCCACTACAAGTTACTCCCCTGCTGGTAAAGTTGAAAATTATTCTTTGGGTAGCTGCTATGTAAAGCATGGCCTTGTACTTACCAGTTGACTGCCAAAACCTCGACATTGTATTTCCGTTATTGTGATGACTAACTTTGATCACCTGTGTTACAGAACGCTGATGGAAAGTTAACGCTACAGGAGTTTCAAGAAGGATCAAAAGCTGATCCATCTATTGTCCAAGCGCTTTCTCTATATGATGGTCTAGTATAGTCCCTGCAACCTCCCTTGTGCCATGGTAAGTTATGATTACAACGGATTTTGTTTTTAAGGCAGTTCTTCATATTTCAGTTTTTCTTATTTCTTACCGCAAAAAAATCTAGAATAATTAAATGTATCATAAACATTACAAAGAAACAGCTACTTGATACTGTTTTAAGAGGGTTCTGTAGATAAATGACATCCTAATAGGAGGAAAGAATGCCTGGGGTGGTGGTGGTAGGTACATGCTAGATAAGCATATGGAGGAATTTAAAATAGAGGGATATCTGGGAGGAAGGGGTTAGATAGTCTCAGGCAAGGTTTAAAGGTCGGCACAACCTTGTGGGTCGTAGGGCCTGTACTATGCTGTGTACTGTTCTATGATTCTATGAAGATGCTGTTTAAACAATCCCAAATAATTGTAACTGGAACTCCTTGCTTGAATGTTGCGTAGAAGTCAATTAAAAGCTTTCATTAAAACTATTGAATTCTCTTCTGTATATTACTGAGTTTAGTCTAGATTATTGTTGGTCTGTGAGTCAAAAATCAATACCACACACTCCACTTTTATACTTTGAATGTTTCTGACTATATTTTTTCATTGTTAGCCATTAAAGAGCATGATTCTACTATCCGGCTACCTGCTATGTCAGTGGTAAATTTTCTGTTTAAAGACCCAGTTTCCTACATTAGACAATGAATATTGTTAAGTTCTTTCATTGTACTTGGGTAGGGTCAGAAGGGTTATGCTTTAGTCTTTTCCAGTGCTTTTTGGATACTCATAGATGTATACTTACCAGCAGGGGTCAGTGGATAACAGTCAGAAACAGAATCCTTCACTGATTTTCTTTGCAACCCTCCCTAATTCAGGATCTTACAGTAACCTTGGACAAGATCTATTCTCTGAGTGGAAAGTAGGAATTGATCTAGAGATGAGTAAACAATCAGACATCAGATGCATTGAAAACAAAACTATAAACCGGTCCCAATTTTTATGCAAGGAACTGGCAGTTGTTGTAATCTCTTGACTGTTTATTACATCCTTTCCAGATGACCAAGGATTGAAGCATTTTGATGCCATTTGAATGGTTCTGTGCAGAAGCTCGATGGTCCAGCAGTCGCTCACCTTCACCCAGATGTGAACAGGAGTGCACGAGTGTGTGCAAGCTGAGCTCTTTTGCTTGTCTCCATTTGCCAATCTCAGCTTAAGAACCCAAAATGTTTTTTTTTAAACTTGAACTCTGCGGTAGTAAATGCCTCAGTTTTTTTTGGAAAGACTTGATCAAAAGGAGCATGAATCTTTGCCTTTTTTTTACAATATTTGACAATTAAAATGCTCTAGCTGTGAATTTTTTTAGTTTGGCTGCCCTGACCACTTCAAATAATGTTTAAAACAAACAAACAAAAGAAATTGCTGGTCTTGTATTGTCTGAAAATATTAGCAGCAAAGTGAGGGTTTTGTGAGTGTTTTGTGCTTTAAGTGGATATGTTTTATCCTGTATACTGTTAATTTAGTTGTGAAATTGCATTGTACTCTGGTTGTACCACCTTTTATTCTGAAGCAAAGCAGACAATTTTTCAAAGCCATGCTGACATCTGTCAGGCGTTAAATCAGACTTGTAGATTCTTTGACTATCAGGTTGAACTGGAACTGACCCAAACTCCAGCATTTATTGCAGATGTTTTCCAAATTCCTTTGGTTTCTTAATTTGTTGTTCTGTCAGAGAATCTATAAAATAAGAATGGGCAAATCAGAATGTATTACAGGGCAACAATCTGACAAAAAAAAGTCTGTCTTTGTTCACAAAGATTGAAGTCGAAGCTGTTGTTTGATCATAAGCCCTTGCAATACAAGTTTCCTTGCTGCTTTACCTATTATTTAGCTTTTGATCTCAGTAGTGTAATATTTTCTTTCTTTGGTCAGCAGATGAATAGTCTGAAATCAGATACCCATGGTTAATATTAATGCCACACAACATAGTCATTGCTGTGAATAGAGCCTGTTTTGAATTACATGTTAAAATTTTATTTCACCATGTTCTAGAATTCATATTAGTTTAGTATATTAAATTACATGTATGTGGTACTACTCATGAAAGAGGCGGAACTTGTTATTCACACCCAAAGCTACTTTAACCCTTGATCATCTAGTAGTTTTGCATATTGCACATTAAGTGTTCTTTTTTGTATTTAAAAGAAGAAAAAAACTTTTTTCTTCCCGGTTTGTGAAGTAATGGATATTTCATTAGTAACAATAGTTTGGACAGTAGAGAAATGTTGTTCCTTTACATAAAAATATATAATTTCTAAGACAAGACCAAGCAAGAAAAATAAGAAAACACTAACTATATTTTGTTTCTGTTGCAGTTGGGCGTGATTGGGTTGAATTTAATATGCATAGAACCCTGTCATTCTAGTTACTGCAATCCCTTCAGAACTCTGACTTGATCCATTTAATGTAACCCCATTTGTTTTGGATTTTTTTGAAATCCTTTTAACATTTTTTATTATATTTAATATTTGTTTTTAAATTAAAAAATAGAATTGATAACTACTGCATGGTGATGTATTTTGTAAGTTACAATGGAGAGTATCTTTGATATATTTAAATTGTTTTGCTTAATATTGTATAGCTTGATTGTATGCTGTAGTACGCATTGCTCACTTAACACATTGCAAATTCCAACAGTCTGGATGCATCTAGTTATAAAATGATTATCTATGTGTCTTGCACAATTGCTTTTAGAACCGCTGGTGGAAACATTTCAGAAGTTGTATAGCCTTGTGATTGTCCTTTTTTGTCTTTCCCTCCTTTCTGTACTAAGTCACAAATGTATTTTTCCACATTCCCTTTTTTGCCTCATTGTTTATTTTTAATTATCTTTTAGCTTGTGTTGTTTTTCTTATTAACACCTCAGTTTTGCCTGAGTGTTCATATTGATCTGCTGTTATTTATAACTGCTAAGCATATTTAACAATCAGTGCATGTTTAGAGCATGTTCATTTGCAAGTCAAGAACAAAATTACATAAGTCATTTTCAGGCAAAAAGAAGATAAAGGGATGTATTTGCCCTAGTAGTCTTCTGGGCTTGATTCTAGTTTGTTTAGATGAGGCTATTTTTGGATGACTCTAATATCTTGTTTAAATTATGGCACACTTTAAAGAGCAGGAAAAATTGGAGCATTATCAGGTTGACTTCAGCAAAACAAAATCACTCACTATCAGTGCTGGCCAGCAGTCATCTCTCTTGGTACATTTCATAAACACCAGCAAAATTTAGAGATGGGAAAGGCCATTGCCCTACTGTAGATGATGTATTCGCTCCATAAGTTTTGAAAGCTCCATGATTTGTGTCTGAATGCATCCACCATAACCAGTCATATCTCCATGACAGTCATATCTACTCAACTATTACACTTCCAGCAGGCTTCATTTGTGTCATTAGGGAAAGCCAAGGGACAGGCGAAGTTTGTAGTCCTTCAG
>JARFYF010000056.1:12228838-12246109 GCA_030265395.1 Rhina ancylostomus
TATTTTAATTTACTAAAGATATTGGCAGTGGGGGAAGAGCATTTTGATTTAGAATAGTTTGCGGTGGGAGGTCATGTGAATACATGAATGTGTTTACCCAAAGCTGGAAACCCAGTAAGGAAGGAAAGGTTTGATCAAATAAGTGGCATCAAAGATTTTCATTCCCAATGGGACAGGCACATTGAGGTTGCCACTTTCTACTTGGTGTTTTATTAACATGTTTCATCTATTTGGTTGGAATGTTTACAGTAGTTGAAATTAATATTTCTTTATAATTGCAGATAGACATTGTTAGTAGTAATCAGTTCAGGCATGAAGTCAACTATAGTCAAACTGAGCCTGAGGACTTGCCCCTATTTTCATACTCTGCTCCACTGTTGGTGTAACTATGATCTCAAACAAGCTGTTGTTCACAGTTGCAACTTGAGTATGCAGTATATGTCTGGTTAACCCATCATTGTGGGACCCCCATTAATGCCCATATTTTAGAACTTTGTCCCCATGCAAACCCTTAAGCCCATTTCTTCACTCTCACTCTTCTCCAGTCAAACTCTCTGGCTTTTTGTTCCCTTTTGAATCCCACTTGCATCTCCTTGATATCACTGCCCCTTTTCAGCAGCACCTGTTCATGGTGGCCAGTTGGAGAGCAATCCCCTGTGCCAAGAGAAATCGACTTCTATAGCAGCAGTGAATGCTAAAACAGTATTCAATGCTAAAACAGTAGATCAGGCAGCATCTGTGGAAAGATAAAGGATCAACATTTCTGGTCGAAGACCATCAGAACTGGGAAAGAGAGAAAACAAATTACCCTCAAGTTTTATGAAGAAGTAGGGGCAGAGGAATAGATAGAACATAGATGGATATGGACATGTAGTGCAGTTGTCTCCGCTCCAGTAATACTGCTTCCCTTCTCACCTCCAGTGCTGTGTGGAGTTTGCATGTTCTACTGTGGGTTTCCTCTGGGTGCCCCTGTTTCCTTCCACATCCTAAAGATGTGCTGGTTGGTACCTGAATTGACTACTGCAAATTATCCCTTCTGTTGGTGGGTAGTAGCAGAATTAGAAGGCGAGGTGGGAGGGAGTCAATGGGCATGTGAGAGAGAAAGTTTCAGAGAACTAGTTACAGGAATAGGATTACTCAGAGAGCCTGCATAGACTCAAAGTGCCATATTGCCTCTTATATTGTAAGGAAGTATGAAAAATATGACAAAGGGAATATTTTCTGAAATAGTGAGGCCATGATTGATCTGGTGGTAAGCTGTTGAAGAAGCTATGTGGTTAATAGATTAATAAAGGCAGAGAGAGGGAGAAAAAACAAACGTGTCTCTTTTACTAACTACTCATTAATATATCAACCAGATGGATTTGTGAATTGCTTATCACTTTATCAATCCTGGCCTTCCCTTATCAGATATTTCCTTTATCCTATCCATCCTTACTTCACCCTTCCTCCAAAGTAAAACTAACTTATTTCCTTTTTCCCAGTTCTGTTGAAGGAAATTTGTATTGGAATATTAACCCTGCTCCTATTTCCACAGATGCTGCCTGGCCTGCTGAGTATCTGCAGTGGTTTTTGTTTTAATTTCAAATTTCCAGCATTGGCAGGTTTTTGATTTTCATCTTTAAAAAAGCTGTAGCGTCCTGAACTGGCATGAGCCTGAGAAAATACTTTGCACATGCTTGACCTCAACCTGACACACATAGCCAGGTCCCATTGGGCTTGAGTCAATTAGCCAGAATGGAAATGTCAGAGGATTTGCTGCTGTAAATGAACAGGACTGTTGTATTATGTAAGAATGAATATTCTTCTGCAAAGTGCAGCTCCTTGTAACTTTATGCCTCGATGGCTGTAGAGTGTAATTGTTGTGCTTTCTCTGATCAGTTAAATACTCATTGTTTCAGACAGAACTTGATGTCAGTGTTATATGTACCTAAATGTGATAGCTGGGCTTTTAGAACATAGAACAGTACAGCGCAGGAACAGGCCCTTCAGCCCACAATGTTGTGCTGAACTAATTAATCTAATGACACCCAAGTCCTTCTGCCTGCACATAGCCCTCCATTCTCTGCATGTTCTTGTTCCTATCAAAGAGCCTCTTAAATGTCTCTATTGTATCTGCCTCCACCACCAACCATGGCAGTGCATTCCAGGCACCCACCGCTCTGTGTAAGAAAAAAAATTGACCCGCATATCTTTGAACTGCCCTCCCGCCCACTTTAATTGATAACCTCTAGTACTAGCCATTTCATTTCAACCTTGGGAAAGAGGCACCAGCTGTCCAACTATGCCTTGGGATGATTTTCTTGGTTAGTTGAGATCGTATGTTCCTTGATATGACTGCTGAAATTTTTCATTTGCTGATCTTATGCAATTTGTTCATTCACCTATGTGTATATCTTTTCCCAAAAAAATATAAAATAATTTCTGTGTCTTAATCATCTTGATGTGAGCTTTAATAACCAGTAGTGACATTATGGATTTCAGTAAAAATTGCAAATCCACTATGCTATCATGATGTAGAACATGTGTCAGTAGTTATATCTATATAAGTGGAATTTTTCCAGAAGTATTATAGAATTTCCTAATAATGAAGCATTGTACTTGTTAATTGTGTTTGTGTTAATGACATTACTGTAGGAGAATAATGTTTGCAATCACATAAATTGTTAAGGGATCTAGACCTTGTCAATCATTAACAATCAACTGTGCCATTTTCATCGGCATTTTGGCCCCATCTTCAGCAAATATACTCCTATGGCTGACCTCCAAGCTCCAATCCATGGAGATGAGATTGGTATACGTGGTTACTTGATGGTTGGCATGCACATGCTGAGCTGAATGGCCTCCTTGCTGTTTGACTTTGATATGTTCCACATTTTGCATTATCAAGTAAAGTTGATGAAGACCTGATGTTGTGTAGGGCATTGGCATTTTTGTGCTAATTTAACAGCAAAATGCCAAACACTATCATCTTTCTGCAGTATATTTCTGTGAATTAATTAATTGAAATAAAATGATAGACAAGGATGTAATCTTTAATAAGAAATGAAATGTCTAGACCTCTCAAGCAATTAGATTTTTTTGCTTTGTATCTTAAATTTCAGTGTTTAAGTCCAATTGCCTGTTGTTTTCATACTAATTGCTAAAACCAGTTCTGTGTAAGCATATGCAATTTGAAACAAAATATATTTTCATACATGGGGGAAGATTGGTTAATATCTTGGTTAATATATTGGCTAAGAATGATGATTGCGCTGTGGATAGGTTGTCTCCTTTAAGGAGTTTGCAGTCTGGTCATTATTTAATCAACATTATATTCACAGTGGTTAGCTTGGGTTTAGTCTGTCGGTTCTTGAAAAAGAGGGCCCAGATAATTCCATAACTGCTTGATCCTTATTTTACTGTATTACTCAGTTCATTCATTTATTTGTTTTTTTTCATCAGTCAAAAAGAATCTTGGCTTCTCCTTTTGTGCCTGTTCAGAACTTTGACTAGAAAAAAACGTGTAGCAATCCATCTCTGAATGATCCAATTTGTGCAGCAGAAGCCAGTGAGTTCCTGATCTAGTCAGGATGAATGAGGTAGAAAAGTAACCAGGCTATACTGTATTACCAGTTGCCACAATATGGTTGCTTTATGCATATATTCCATTTTATGCATAAGTATAGTTCACCCAAAGGAACTGAATAGCAAATAGAGCACCTGCTGCAATGCACTGGCAGTATGTACACTTGAAAATTGAAGACTAATTTTCAAAATAGAAAATGGACTAGAGATTCTATAGCACATGGAAATACACACTGAAATGCCACTGACTGGGGCCACATGCTAACTTCTTCAGGGTTTTCCAGGCCAATGATTTTCTTAACATGTGATGTGCAAGGAATTAAGTACCCAAGAAGCATGAATCCTTGGCCTGTAATGCGGTAACACAATGGCATGTAATCACAGGATTCAAGTGGTGATTCTCAAAGCTGCTGCTCCTAGCAGTGGGTCTAAAGCAGATGACCCATCTCTGAGGTTTGTGAAATGGGGACAAAACTGGAAGCTCCACTGCTCCAAAGGATTCTTGGACATTGTAGCAAGAGAGTTGGATGCTAATGGGAATGGTTCCCTGTTTTCCTACACATCCTCAAACTAAAAGTCAAAGATCTTAGCTGGAACATCAATAGCATCTAGGCTATAGGAGAAGATTCGATGCATGCCTGCCTTCAGTAACAGATGCCCCAACAAAGATAACACTATCTCTTTAATTTGTGCTTGAGCAGGTGGTCTTCCTCTTTTGCTTAAGCACATTTACCTGCTCCTGCGCATTGCGTACTGATTGAAGTCTCCGGTGGTTTCCGTGCAGAGATGTGTTATGTGCATGGAAGCCAGCAACTGATTTTCACATTGCACCCAAGTGCTAGATCTTACACTGCAAATCAGTCGCAGAACGTGTGAAAAAGCATTTGTTATATAGAATTTCCAGAACATTGTGGATGAAATATCTTGAGCTAAAGTACAAAGTGTGGAATAACCCATTGTATACCCAACCGATCTTTTTGCACTACCCATCAAATTCAATTTATTTAACTGCAGGAATGAATAAATAATTTGGATAAACAAAGCACTCCTTAAAAATAAAAGTTACTGATGGATTGAGTGTGTTCCTAACCAGTACACAATATGTACGATCCCCATTTCACCTGAAAGCTGCGTACTCTGGCATAAACAAAATGGCAGATAAATTGCAGACTTTTGTGGGAATAAATTTGCAGAGTTCCTCTCCAACCCCTTTCAACAATCAAAAGTGGACTACAGAACTGCTCTGGTTAATGTGGTATGGAATTAACGTTTTAAGTGATGACCTCATCCCTTTGAGAAACCACTGTACCTCTTAAAGGAATTCAGGAAGTTGTGTCCACTGAAAAAGTTTGCTGCCTACATATTCCAGAGATCCAGTATTCTTGTAAAAGAACCAACATTTAACCTGGTTCTGGTTTTGCAAAACTTGAGATTAATAACTTCATGTTTTGCACAATCAAGCTATGTTTCTAAAATATATAATGCATTTGCACAGATTCTACACCACCAGATTGAGTCTGTATCTAGTATGTGCATTTTTAAAAAAAAACTCAATCCTAATATCCAGTTGTATTATGTGGGTATGTATTTCAAACAAAAGCTGTACAATGTCAGAGTAAATGTATTCAATCCTTCAGTGCCCGTCTCTTGTAAAAGACTAGAAAATAAGTATTTTAGCTTTAATTTATCTCCCATTTATTGTATTTAATTAAGTCTTGGAACCAAGGAACTTAGTCTGGTACTGCTTTTTATTATTGGGGATTGCTGATTCAAAGTTGAGGCGGCAGTCCAAGACTGACATTAATTTGGATAATCAGTGGCTCTGATTAGATCAGTAAGATCCTATATGGTCAGAGACTTAAAATCAGAGAGAGAGAGAGACTGAGGAATTAGTTTTCAGTGTTTTCTTTTGAGGCTAGGAAATTCTCTACCATTGTTTTTAAGGGACAGCTGGCACGCAAGATTATTACGTTAGTTTCTTGTGATTTTCTTGTCCTGCTACCTTTTACTTGGGCACTGATTTCTGAACAGCAGTCACAAGTATTGAATTACACTTTGGGATAAATGTGTTGGGGCTTACGATGTGGCAATATTTCTTCCATTCTGATATCTCCTATGTACTTTTGCCATAGTTTGTTTATCATCTTCATTCTTCATGTACATTGTCAACCACACCAACAGAATGGCTACAGATTAATATTTTTGCCTTACTAGTTTATATATTTGGTGTCACCTGGTAAGATAACTTTAAAAGTCTCAAAGGTTGAGAATTAGGCATGACGTGATTTCAAATCTTGGAACTCCAATGCAACTGTAGGGTCCTGACCCTGGGCACTGAAAGTTTTGTGACATTAGCAGTTTATCAAGCATAAATTGTTGCTGTGCGCTATCCTTCATTTGTTCCTGGATATTTGCCAAATTGTCAACTTTGCTAGCACCTTTTTCCTGTTCAAGCTTTTGTGTTTTGCCAGTTATGTTGTAACCTAAAAATATTTGTGTAGTGTTTTAATCTGATGACCTTAAAACATTAACTCATTGCATTATCTGGTCTTCTGAAGAGCTGGGTAAAACATTTATTGTGGAGTTATTTGGCCTGGATTGTACCCTCATCTATATTGATACTGGTATTACTATTGATGATTTACTGAATATAGTATGTATAAGACTAAATGAATCAAAAACATATAGAAATGGCCTGTAACCAGTGCATTAAGTGTTAATGAAAATCAAAAATTCAGATGCTGGAAATGTGAAATAAATACAGAAAATGCCACAAGCACTTAGCAGGTCAGTCAACATCTGTGAAAAGAAAAATGGATAACATTTCAGGTCATAGAAATTTTTGTCAGAACTGGGAAAGTGTGAAATGTTAATTTTAAATTGCCGTGGGGGGGGCACAGAATGGAGGTGGGGATGGATAGGACAAAGGGGATATCCCTGATAAGGTGAGGTCATGGTTGCCAAGGTGATTCTACTGTTTGCGGCGCACTCTGGTTGATAGATTGATAAGAGCTCTTAGAAAGAAAATGGATATGTGAAAGCTGTGAAACAGCAAAGCAGGCAACAATCGTACAGAAAGAAAACTGAACTAATATTACAGATGAATAACCTTGCAACAGAACTGGCAAGTTCTGATACAAGCAGGAAGAGTAAGTCATCTGAAACTTCAATTAGATATTGAGACCTGAAGATTGCCTACTGGCCAAAGGCAGAATTAGTTGTTGTTCCTCATGGTTGTGTTGAACCTCGGGAATGGGAGAGTATCTGTCTGGGGCCTTGTGCACTGTTGTGATCAGGTCCAATGCCATCTTGAGGAATGACACCTCATCTTCTATCTGCAGACTTCAGGACTCAATATCGAATTCATCAATTTCAGATAATCTGCAATATTAACTCAGTTTTCTCTCTGCAGATGATGCTTGATCTGCTGGGTATTCTTTTGATTTCAGAAGTCAGTAACAGCTCTCACCTGTATTGCATAGCTTTTACATGTCCCTTTGTTTTCCTTCTCTCTACCCTCCCTCATTAACCTTATCGTCTAGATCACTCCATAAACAGCAGAATCATCTCAACAACTCTGGTCTCACCCTTTGTCCTATCCATTCCCCCCTTGCCATTTTGCTTTCTAACTCTCACTTCCCTCTTTTGTTGAAGGGAGCATTGACGTGAAACATTAACTGTTTCTCTTTCCACAGATGTTGCCTGACCTGCTGAGTGTTTGGCATGTTTATTATTTCAATGTGTTTACAGCTAGCTTCCTTAACAGCTCATTGGTAAATGTATTTTCTAACACAGTATTAAACATTTCAGACCAGCTCCCTGATTTGATTCCTGCTCTGTGCTCATTTGGCTGACGTCATGAGGACCTGCAGTTGGGCTGCTTCAGTTGGCATCGACGTTTAGTTCCTGCTTGTCTAGAACATGTCTAGGATGACGTCTATGTTTGAACAGTCTGCTGACACTCCTACTTGGGTAAAGTCACTGAGGACTGCTGGTGCTTGTGTAATTAATATTTTCAGGAAAAGTGCAACCTAACTCATGTTAAAATTGTGTTAAATGTCCCTTTGAAGAACAGCCATTTGTATTGTCCTTGAGAAACGTCTGTACTGAACTCTGCACTCTCTGCTACTTTCTGATCATGTCATGAGCCAATGCACATGGAGGCTCTGGTGCCAGAGACAAAAAGCAACCCGGATTACTCCTCCATTGATGTTGCGCAGTTCCAGTTATCTGGTTTGATCGCATGTCCCAGTTATGTCTTACATGTTACAGCTCTGAACTTATGTGAGCAATGTATTGCATGTGATATGTGAAGCACTGATTATACAGCAATATTTGAGCAAATAAGATCAATAAAATCTTAAAGGTGTGATGTTAAGTATTTGGAAGTTTTATTTTTAATGTTTTTCCTTTCCAACCTGCCATTTCTGAGAAGTAGCCGCCTTCATATGTGAATGCTTAAACAGGTGCTGCAAGTATACACAAGTTATTAGAAATTAGAAAATTGCATTGCAATCCATTTTCAGTTATGTCAAGGACAGTAGGGTAAATACTGCCCAACTCCCAGTGGCAATCTGGAGAATTAATACTTTTGGATTGGTAGTTCAAAAGGCTGTTGAAAGGAAGGTCATGTTAGAGTATCATGCAGTCTTTAAATCGTGAACAATTTATCTGTCAAGTTGTATGCTTTGCTTTTGAATGCACAAAAAGCTTTTTTAATGGGCTTACCGGGTGATTTGACAAAGATGCTTCTAACCTAAAGAACTAAATGCAACTAACCTTAAATGATACAGGTTGCCCCCTAATCAATTGTCTGATTTCCATAACCCTTGCCCTCCAAGAAAAATTAAATCTGCTATATCTGTTTTTCCTATCATCAGAGAACCCATTCTTCAGATAATTCAAGTTCCTCCACATGCTATTAAGATGCTGGAAACAGCAAAGGCTTTGATCCCTGCTAACATCCCAGCTGTAGTGCTGAAGGCTTGTGCTCCAGAACTAACCAGACCTTTAGCCAAGATGTTACAGTATAATGAATGCATCTACCTGACCGTGTGAAAAATTGCCCAGGTATGTTCTATCCATATTTATGTGACAAATCCAATCAATAAGTTGCCATCACTTTATTCTGAGTATTTCAACAGTGATAGTGTGGTCATCACATGGTTGTCATGTGGCACTTGCTCCTCACCTGCTTAATGATAGTTTAGGTTTGCCAGAATCATCAGGCTCCAGAACTCAGTAAGGCTTTGGTCCAAACATGAAATGGAGCTGAACTCCAGAGGGGAGGTGACGGCAACTGCCCTGACAAAAAAAACACTGTTTAAATATGGGTGACATCACCGAATCCTCTCAAATATGAAAACATTGGGAATCAAGGGGAAGGCAATTCATCAGATGCAGTCACCCTTAAGTCTAATTTCCTTCTGTTTGGTGAGTTTTATCTCAATACATTTATTTAGTTAAACATGATGTTAGTGGTTGAGTCAGACAGCGGAGGAACCATCTGTGTATTTAATACGATTTTAGTTGGTGGGGTGCCAATTTTTATTAAGGTGATTATCATTTAGAGGTTTCTTTTGCACTTAAAAGTATTGAGCACCTAAAACGGGTGAGTACTCCATGAATCCAAATAATACATGATCTGTAGCTCCACATAATCCAGAAACAGTCTGTAGTTAATTAAAATATGTGCAGGATGTTATATTTGCCAGAAACGTGTGCCGAAGTAAAGCTCAGTTGAACTTGCTAAGAACACAATTCTTTTTTGAAAATGGGGAAGAATGTAAGAAGTGCATCACTTTTATTAAATGTCACTCAGCCCCTTATTTCTCCAAACTTCCCTCACCAGAAACTCATCTAATTGCCTTTTGGGTCCATTAATGCCATTACTTCCATCACCAACTGTGCTGGCTTGCCCAATATTCTGATAGTCCTTTTAGGTTTGAAAGCTTCACCAAACTTTCTTCTAAAGTTCTAGTTTTCCACTTCTGCTGCCAGGATTGGGATTGTATAAAATCTGCAATAATTTTTCTTCCCAGTCCTGCACTTTTTCTTCTGGTGCCTCCCATGGATGTATCCTTGGTCCATGGTATTTTTCATCCATGTGCAACACATCAGTACCATCATCCAAAATAAAACATCAATCACTTTCTGTGTAGCTCGGTTTGGCAGCTCGGTTTACGGGGTAACTTGGGCTGCTTTAATGCTGAAGACTGTATATGTGGAAGATGTTATTTCAATCATTCATCTCATGCAAAAAGAATTGATCACAAAATAAAATCCCCAATTTGTTCATCCTATGTCACTTATTGCCAACTCATCAGTGTTTAACTCTACCAATTAATGTTGATATTGAGTTATTTAAAAAGACTGTTATAATTCACACAGGCTTCTAAATGTGTAGATAAGGGGAAAAGTTGAAACAATAGCACTTCAATATCCCTTACAGACAGATAGAATTTACAAAGGGGAATAAGGAAATGATAGAAGAATTTAACAATTACCTTGCAGATATGTTAGAGAGTCAAGGATCTAGTGAGAATGACAAACTGAAGGAAATAACTATTACTCAAGAAATGGAACTTGAGAAGTTTGTGAACTTGAAAGCTGATTAGTCCCCAAGATTTAGGGATAGTTGTTCTGGTTATCACCTTCCAAAGCATTTTAGATTCTGGAATTGTTCCTGTGAATTCAGGATAGCAAATGCGACTTTATTTAAGAAAGGAGGGAGAGAAAATGGGGATTGGCTAACATCACGGATAGGGAAGTTGTCTGAATCTGTAATGAAGGATGTAATAACCAAACATTTGGGGGTGGGGGGAGGGCGGTAGAAGATTAGGATAGAGAAGTCTCCACGTGGAATTATGAAGGGCAATCATACTTGACTAATCTCTTGGGGTTTGAGGATGTGACAAATAGATAAGCAAGTACTAGTGGGTATGGTGTGTTTGGATTTCCACAAAGCTTCAATAGTTCCTGCACAGCAGGTTGGTTAACAAGGTTAGCATATACAGAATTGGGGGTGGTGTGAGAATTGGTTATTAAATAGAAAGCAAAGAGTGGGAATAAGCAGATCCTCAGGTTGGAAGGCTTTGACTACTGGGAAACTACGAGGATCAGTGCTTGGGTCCCTGGGTATTCATGGTTCATATAAACGATTTGGTTGAGAGGACCAAATGTTAAGTTTCCAAGTTTGCTAACAATTCTAAACTAGGTGGGACTGTGAGTACAGAGGAGGATGTAGAAGTGATACGGACAAACTGAGTGAATAGCCAAAACTGTGGCACATGGAATATAATGTGGAAAACTATGAGGTCATCTTGGTGCACATAATAGAAAGCAGAATATTTGTCAAACAGTGAGAAATTGGGTGGTGTTGATCTTCAAAGGGACCTGGATATGCTTGTGCACATGCCACTGAAGGCTAAGGTGCAGGTGCAGCAAGCAAATGGTATGTTGGTGTTTATTGCAAGAGGTTTTTATCCTATGTAATTTCATAGGACCTTGATGACACATTACCTGGAGCATTGTGCACAGTTTTGATTTCCTTACTTGAAAAAGGATGTACTTGCCATAGAGGGATTGTGGTGAAGATGTACTAGACTGGTTCCAGGGATGGCAGGTTTGCAATATCAGAACAGATGGAGTAGACTGGTACTGTCTTTAAAGAGTTTAGAAGAATTAGAGGAAATCTCATTGAAATGTACAAAATTCTTAAAAGGCCTGACAGGCTAGATACAGGGAGGCTATTTCCCCAGACAGAGGAGAAAAGGACTATAGCACAGTTTAAAAATAAGGGGTAGCCCTCTTAGGATTGAGATGAGAAGAAGTTTCTTCATTCAGAGGTTGTGAACCTTTGGGATGCTCCGCACTGGGAGATTATGGAAGCTTATTCTTATGGAGGTTCATTCAAAAGAGAGCAACAAACAACCTGCTGGAGGAACTCAGCAGGTCGAGCAGCATCTGAATCAGGACCTGAAACAGCGACAATTCCTCCCCCCACAGATGTTGCTCAACCTGCTGAATTGCTCCAGCAGGTGGTTGTTCCAGATTCCAGCATTTGCAGTCTCCTGTGTCTTCAAAACAGAATTGAATCTTTCTCTGGGCATTTGGGGGAATCAAGGGATATGAGGATTGTGCTGGAAAATAGCACTGAGGTAGGAAGTCAGCCACAATTTTGACAAATGGTGTAGTATGCTTGAAGGGCCATCTCCAACTCCTGTTTATGGTTTTTATATTCATGGTTTTTAAGAGTTGCACTGCAAAATCTACACTGATCACCAGGTGGCAGAGTATCACTGTCTGTATTTCTGATGTCACTTCTTGATTTACATTCTAATTTTGTTGTTATAGAACCATAGAACAATACAGCACATTACAGACCCTTCGGCCCACCATGTTGTGCTGCCCTAATTTTTATTTTTATCATTTTTGGGCCCTCCTCCTACTTTCACAGGTAGCCATGAGAAAGGTTGCATTACAAGTTCTTCACTGCCCCTCACCTCAATCCCATGATGATGTCCTGATATATTTGTAGTTTTTGAAACATCTGGAGTTTCCACCATATCTTCCCTTCTGGAGAACATTAATAAGGTGCTCTTGTCTCAGAACTTCCCAAACTAATTTGTACAACTTAGCCAAGATTGAATAATATTTAAAGCTGTGATTGAAAGCATCTTCTCCAACAGGAACCTCCAATCATTCATCATAGCAGGTATCAGGAGAGAGGTTACAGAGACCCTGTGATCCAAACTTGCTCATGGCTGCCTGTGAAAGCAGCAGGGTACATGAGGAAAAACTTCATGTACGTAGTGAGTGGTTAGGATTTGGAGTGAATTACTGGGGGAATAGTGGAGGCAGATTCAATCACACCATTCAAAAGGCAACTGGATAAGTATTCTTGCTTCTGAATCAGCAAGTTGTTGGTTTAAATCCCATTTCATAGACCTGAGCACAAAAGTCTTGGCTGACACTTGATGTGGAGCTGAGAGAAAACTGCAATATTAGAGATGCTGTCTTTCAGATGACATTACAATCACACAGATTTTAAGTATCCATGGAACCATTTTGAAGAGGGGCAGGGGACTGTCCTCAGTGACCTGGTCAATATTTATCCCTCAACCAAAACTGATTATCCCAGCATAGCTGTTCATGGGTTGTTGTTGTGTACATTTCTAATGTTACAAAACTGACCTTGTTTCATTGATTGTTAAAGTACTTTGGGAAGTGTTGAAGCTGTGAAATATACAGGGATACTGCCTTGAGAATCCTTTACAGTCACCCACAAAAACCTGGCTTAAAGTCTTGACTGAAAGGTATCACTTCTGTCAATTTAGCAATCCTTTTGTACTGAACTGGATTTTAAATGTTTCTGTCCCAATCTAAGGAGTGGCACTTGAACAAACACCTTGGACCCAAGAGGTGAGCATGCTACTCAGTGGGCCAGGGCTGATACCCTGATGGTCTAGCGTCAACCCCAGTAAAAACAGGTGAAAACACTGAAACTAAATCACCACATCACTCTGACAAATTATTCAGCAGTTGAAAACAAGATGCTGGACATGCTCGGTAGGTCTGGTAGCATCTGTGAAATGATGTTGATTTTTCCTTATCATTCTACAGTGTGCACTCTGTGCTGATCGTGGGGAACTGTAAGCAGCCCAGTTACACATTGGAGACTGGCATGTTATCCAAAGAGTTCGCATCAGCTGATTCTCAATGTAGGGAGCTGTATCCAAATCTGCTGTATAGTGAAAGGGGGGAGGTTGGTTCCCCACCAACGGCTGTGGTTTTGACCCGACCTGGAACAGGGCTGCTCATTGATCACTGGCAAAAGAAAGCTCAAGCCGGCAAAGTAGTAGAGGGAGTGGTAAAATACAGCAGCTGAACAGTTGCAGAAAGAAACCAAAATGGAATCAAAATTGGAAATCAAAAAGATTGCACTGAGAAAGAAGGCATGTCAAAAGAATGATTGACACTCTGAGTGAGAGGAGTACAGGGTCTGATGGGTCCATCTCAGCACAATCTGCTACGTCAATGAGAAGTACATCCGATCATATCTGGGGCAAGTTTGCTGAGAAATGCAAATGGCTAGATTCTCATCCTTCAATTTGCTCTGTGCTCCAGCACAGTTTAGGGGCTGAATGTGACCTAAGGCACAGAACAGTTTTACTCACCCACACCTGCAATTTCTGGCAGGGAAGTGGGTGTTTGCCTTTTCTTCTCTTATGAAGGAGATTAATAAAGTTCCTGACCAATTCCACAGAACCTTACAGCTGTCTGTACCTCCCCCTGCAGACTGTTCTACAGGTGTGTGGACAGTGCAATCATGAATTAGGGGACACGGGGAGGGGCAAGGGCAGCTGTCACTATAGCTGACCACCTGTTTGCCAGTATCCACCCCACCTGGAACAAGCAAGTTTCCTGATCTCTTTGTATCTTGTGTACTGTCCACTGATACAAACATGCCCACTCATCACGTGTTCTTTTTGCTAAACTGGAATTTGCCTACAAAATACCCAAGATTTGAGAAGAAAACTGAGCCCTTGTGCTGTTGGGACATGCACGGGGAATGGTCAAGGATTTCAAGACCGTTGCTCTTGAAACCGACCAATGAGAAACGCTGTACCCACAGATTTCTAATTAGTTCCATTCCTGAGATTAAACATCAATAGAAACAAATCAATAGATTAGATTGCTTTGCGTACTCGCATAATCCTGTCTGCTCCAAAATAGTAAAAGAGTTAATGTTTTAATTGTTCCTTTCAGTAACAGTGAATAGTGCAGCGAGGCTAACAAAGGTTCCCGAAGGCTGCATGTGTCTCTCATCCCATTAAATAAGCAAAGCAAAAGAGAACATTACTTGTGGGATTCCACCACAGGGGTAGTCATTGTAGAGCTTATGATAATTATACATGCAAGGATAGAGAATTAATTATTCTATCATTCCTAATGCCCTCTAGCAATTGTTAAGTAATTAACATGTTCCATATGACATTAAAATGAAGACAAGTCTCTCCCAGAATGTATCCACAGTGACAATTGTTACAGTATCTAATGTTGCTCCATATTTCAAGGAAAAACAGAATTCATTCTGTCTCAGAACATAAGAATCTGACACCACACATTCTCCTAATTTAAATTATGAAAATTGTGTTCTGACAATCAATCTAGCCCTCACCAAGCTGAAGACAAGATGCACCTTTGTGCTCAGACTAAAATCTGAGGAATGTCTACATCAGTGAATTAAGGCGTAACATAAGAACCCTTCAGCAATGGATCACTTTACACAGTCCTCTCAGTTGGATAAGTGCCTTTGGGGCTGGATGAACCTTATGGTAACATTTCTTGAGTGCTATGAATTTCATCATGTTGTATTGTTGAAATAATCATCTTTCAGTCTGAGGTTTTGTCCCCCAAAATAATATTTTCTTTATTAGATTTGCAAACATATAATACAGTGCATTCACTTGCTGCTATTTTCTGGACAAGCCTATTATTCTATTTACAGTACATCAGCATAGCATCAATTTTCCTTTACATGGATCCATCAAGCAAATGGTTCCAAGGGACTGTTTTATCATTGGTTTTCAATGTGCAATGGTATGAGCACCTTTGTGGAGCCTTTAGAGCAGATGCAGCAAGCTCCAGTGTGCTCTTTAGCATATAGTCCTCGACTGTGGACTGTACTAGCTTGCAACATTCACTGGTGGACAGCTCCTTGCACAGGAAGACCAACATGTCCCTGAGGTAACCAGTTGATCCTTCAACAACCATCCTTCCTCTTACAAATTCACGCCAAAAATACTCAAGTAACATACTCCCTGATACATCAAACTGAATAAAATAAAACAACAACATTTATTTTGTGTCTTTAACTAAGCAAAAACACCCCAAGGAGCTTCAGAGAAGTGTTACCACACAAAACTGAGAACAGTGCACACGTTGAAATATTGGGCATTTCACAAAAAACTTGGTCAAAAAGCAACATCTCCAGAACTGGTGTAAAGTAGGAAAGGGAAGTAGGGAGGCTTTTGGGGGTAAGGGGTGGAGGCAGAAGGGAGAGAGTAGCTGAGGGCACAGACCAGACTGGAAGAACAACTACATTCAAGGATGAGCTAGAGATCAGAACCAGAGAAGCAGACATATCTCTAAGGCTATTGAGCTGGAGGAGGTTTGAGAGAATGCAAGCAATGATGAGAATTTAAATAATTGAGAGCCAGTGTAGATCACAAGCACAATAGTGGAGAGTGAATGGGATTTGATGCAAATTAGGATGTGACCATCCAAATTTGGATGATGCTGTGTGTTCTGAAGGAGCCAGCATGGAAGGTCCAGAGGTAACAAAAGCATGAATGAGCATTTGAGCAGCAGGTGAGTTGAGACAAGTGAAGCTGGACGAGGTTGAAGCAGGGCTTTGCGATAGCATTGATATGAGATTTGGTAATCAGCTGAGGCGAACATGACACCAAGGCTGGAAACAGTCTGATTCATCCCCAAACTCTTGCAAGGGCAGAGATGGAGTTCTTGGGCGTGCAATGAGCAAGGCATTGGCTTTAGTTTTTCCAATATTGGGGGAAATTCTGCTCATCTAGTTCTGAGAGTCAAAGTTTCTGACAATTTGGAGGAGTGAAGGTGGAGCATGTCATCAGCATACATGTGGAAACTGGTGTGTCCTCAGGCGATGCTGACAAGGGCAGATGAGGGGGCAAGGAAAAGATCCTCTCAAATGGCTCAAACTTTACCATAAAAAAGCCCTAGTCATCCATAATGTTACAAACTTAAGGGATGGGCATCAGTAACACAGAACAATGTGCTGCTGTTCGTGCGGGTTTTCTGCTGGGTGAGTTTGGTTCATATGGAGACCTTCGTTCCACTTACCGCAGATCTCTGTGTTTGGGTTTGAACTGCATCCACTGACATGAATCTGTCCACTTGATTTTGTCCTTTGGATCTACTCTGTTCCTTAAGGCGCTGATGCGTAAGGTGGGGAGCGGCAGAGGAAGCAGAAAAGCAGCTTTTCATTTAAGGGGGTAGTCGATCCCTGGAACATGCTCCCGAAGAGGATGTTAAGGGGGCAAAGGTTCCAGGAACAGTTGTAGGAATAAAATGAAGTGGAGCAAAGTTGTTAATTGAGATTCTGATCAGTCAAGATCATATTGAATACAGGAACGTCCTGGAGGGGCCGAATGGCTTTACACTTATTCCTGCTTCAGCACTGCCCCATTCTCTAATGTTGTGAATCCTAAGAGGAACATGTTTGCAGTTCTACTATTCCTCATTGCAAAGAATAGTCCTTCCCCCGCCCCCAACTATCTGCCACCTTCTTGCTTTTTTTTCCCTTTCCTGCGGCTTCCTAACATTCCCATGGTTTTCCTTCAATCCCATTCCCACCCATTTTGGTTTCCGTGCGCCTTTTGTCTCTGGTTTCCGTCCAGTTTAAGCCCCCTCCCCGGCCTCTCATTCTTTTATTCCTCCCACTCACCCGGCGGGCACTAGGACCCGGGGAAGAGAGCGGCGGAGTTGGGAAGTTTTGGGAAGTCTTGGATCGCACTGACAGGGCTCCGGGAGAGGCTGCGATGAGCCGGGAGTAGCGTCCGCTCATGGCTCTCGGTCTCTGGCTGTTGACCGTGTGCTCGCTCCCGCGGCTGGCGGCCGAGCCCAGCTCCGGCTCGCAGGCAGCCTCCACCCTCGCCTTCGTCT
>JARFYF010000056.1:12364237-12374816 GCA_030265395.1 Rhina ancylostomus
ATTCTTTGATTCCGGAACTGAATCAGGTAGCCTTGAGGGAAAAGCGGTAAAAATGCTAAAATTGAAGTTGGTTCCCTAAACTAGAGCAGGAAAAATCATCCAGGAGTAACTGGAGACACGTGTGAATGGCTCAACCCAGCTAGGAACACTAACCTGGGAAACATGACATATCCAGTGGCAAAAGTCTTCAATCTTATAAATTCATATTTCCAGGCAAAATATAGAGATTCACTACATGACTGTCACCCGCCAACTACACGAATGTCCTGTTTCCCTGTTTTTAGTTCCCTCTGATACTGGAGCATCAGTCATGGCTGTGTGTTAATTTCTCCCCTTTCCTTCTCTTTAGTTCCACCCAGCATTGCTGAGAGCTTGGGCCATTCTTTGAAGACGAAAACAGTAGTTGGTCATTCCTTGACCCTGAGGTGCTCCCCAAGTGGTTACCCACCTCCTGAGCTCTCTTGGCTCAAAGACGGTGCCCCACTGATGGGCAATGACAGAATACAGTTCATGGCCGGAGGAAAGACCCTTAAGATTAAGAATGCTGGAGTGAGTGATGCTGGCACCTATGTGTGTATAGCTAGCAATGCTGCAGGAGAACAACAACTTCATCACACTGTGGACATCTTAGGTAGGAAAAATGTCTGTTTAAAAGAAAGAAAAGATACTGTTAGGAGATCAGACATGCAGTGGTATAGCACTCTGTCTTTTCTCTGGGCTACAGGTTAGGAGAGTTGTTGGAAATGTCTATGCTCTGGCCCTGGAGGTAGATTTGAGTCAGTGTCAATGTCTGAGAGTCCACAACACCAGACTTAATGGGCTGGATTATGCTGGCAATTCCATAGGGAACCACTAGCTAGTGGCAGGCATTCCAGACTTCTCTTGCACTGTCCTTGCACTCACTTTTGAGTTTAGAAGCTTGCTGCAACTTACTGAGCCAAGGGGCTGGATACAGTTTGCATTTGACCCCTCAGTTGTACACCAGCCGTAAGTGGTGAATCTGGCACAGACCCACTGATCATTTGTTTGGGGTATCTGATCTTGATTATAAAGATAAGTTTAGCTAAGCGATTTGTTTAATGTTGTTTATCTCACAGTATATTGATGTGTTAAATTAGTTAATAGTAGCTTGATGCTTTTTCAAAAAAATCTATTTTAAATTTTTAAAAAATATACATTGGCCATGCTGTCAAAGGCTGTCAAGACAGTGCCCATGGACACATCATCTGAAGGCCTTGTCTCCAGTTGTGGCCTTCTCTGTTTGCAGGCTAGTTGCAGAACCAAGGCCTCAGGTCATTGGGAACTGCGTGGTTGCAAAACGTTACTGTGTGTGGGGGTGCACTTGGGCAGCTAGTCGGATTGAACACGATCCACCAACATGGAGGGCCACCCAGAGGCCTTAAGAATGATCTTGATACATTAGGGTGTGCTGCTCTGACCTTGGAGTTAAGGTTCCTTGGTTCAAAGTAGAGAACACCTTAAGTGAAAACGGGGAGAAATTGTTTCAACCAAAGAGAGTGCCAATAACCAGAAGACTGGGAAAAAAATCCAAGGTGAGATTAGAGTTATTTTTATGCAGTTGGCTTACTATAATTTACCTGACAGAGCAGCAGAAACAAATTAACTAATAACTTTGAAAGTGAATTGGATTTATACCTATAAAGCAATGATTCTGATAAAGTGGCTGATGATCTCCTGGGTATATTTACATAGCCATGGGGGGAGAGAGAAAATGCAGCCAGTGACCTTTCATCACCTGGAAGAGGTAATGGGAGAAGTTTTGGGAGAAGTTTGACTTCCAGTTACTGCTGCAGGGATTGTGCATATGCTGCACACCTTGGTTTGCATTATCTATTTAAGGTGCGAGGGGAGAGATTTAAAAGAGACCTGAGGGGTAACTTCTTCACGGGGATGGAACGAACTGTCAGAGGAAGTCGTTAAGGCAGATACAATAACAACATTTAAAGGATATTTGGACAGCTACATGGATAGGAAAGGTTTTGAGGGATATTGGCTAAACATGGCAAATGGGACTAGCTTAGATGGGCATGTTGGTCCACATGGATGAATTGGGCTGGTGGGCCTGTTCCTGTGCTGTATTACTCTATGACTCTAAGACAAGACTTACTTTTCAATTTCCATCTTTTCTCAAGGAGACATTGACGAAAAGAGAAGGTTACTTGTAAATAAGAATCGTTCCTTATTAATTGCCATTTGAAATACTGCTGTCAATTGTATCCACAGTCCCTCCTCAGCTGCTGACTGGAGAGGCTTCTCACGTGACTGTGACCATTGATAATCCACTGGAGCTGACTTGTCGAGCAACTGGTCACCCACCACCAAGAGTAACGTGAGTTCCCATCCTTGTGATTTGGATAAGTTACTTAAGTAAGATGCATTGGATAATGGTAACTGCATCTGTCTGTTTTGACATTGTAAATGCTCAGACATCTCTCTGTGACAGCTGCCATGTGTGAGAGTACTGTACTTTGGGTGCTAGCTATAGGAGGGAACAATGCTAATCATGTCTGGTGATGGAACAGCTAGGATTCTGTTTCCATCACTTGTAAAGGAGACATTGCATACTCCCAATGCACATTAGAATGTTGCTGGTTGGATCAGTGCTTTCTGCCTTCCCCTGCTTCAGCACGATTCCTTGCCTGAAAAATGCAAAGAACATTCTCCCTGTAACAGTGAGAGTTTCCTTCCACATCCCAAAGACATGCAGGTTGGTAGGTTAATTGGCTGCTGTAAATTTCCCCTCGTGTATAGATGAGTGGTAGAATATGGGAGGAGTTGATGAGGATGTGGAGAGGAAAAAAAATGGGATCAGTGTAGGATTAGTATAAATGGATGGTTGGTGCGGACTCAGTGGGCCGAATGGCCTGTATCTGTGATGTAACTCTCTATGACTCTCACGCCTTGCCTATTTTTCCTTGAGTCTGAAATAGATATTGACCCACCATAATCTGAACAGGTAGGTATGGTCAGATATCTACTCATCCATTGTTAAAAACAGAACAAGCAGGGAACACTCAGTAGATCATAGAATTGTCAAATATTAATGACCAAATGTAGGCCATTTGGCCAATTGTGCCTGTGCCAGTGCAAAAAGAGCTTGCCAACCTTAAACTGCCCTCCGGCACTCGTTACCTACCCCTGCAGGGCATGCCTCCACAGCTCCACACCCAAGTACTGTTTAAATGTGATGATGGTTTCTGCCTCTTCCACCCTTCCAGCCATGAGTTTCAGACTCATATTAACCTCTGGGCGATTTTTCTTCCCCTCATCTCCTTTGCAATCCTTCCACCAATTACTTTGAATCTATGCCAATGACCCCTCTGCAACATGGTAGTTGATCAGGCAGCATATTTGGAGAGAGAAACGGAGTTAATTTTTCAGCTGAATGACCCTTCATAGAACAATGTAGAGCCAGAGAGTAATACAGGCCCTTCAGCTCAACTCATCTGTGCTGACCAAGGTGCCCACCTCAGCTAATCTCATTTGCTTGTGTTTGGCCTATATCCCTCATTTCTTATCCATAAATATGTGTAATATTTTACTTTTGTTCATAAGATTGTGATCTCTGATGTGGTGATTGACTGTATAACCCTGCTGTCAGTGAATAACCACTCACCCATACAAGTGTAAATGTCCATTTGTTCACTGTTATTAACAATATTTAACTCCCTTTGATCACTAGAGTGTGAAGCAGACTGTCATCACTCAAGTTCCAAATGGAAGTAATATTTTTGTGACTATCTTACAAAGCCTGATTTCGTACTTCCTGTCTGTTAGGTGGCTGAGGAACAATGTTCCACTCACTGAGCTGGACGGTTCTTGGGTGTCGGTTGACCAGAGCAGACTCTTTATTAGTCATATGAAGCTGACGGATGTTGGTCGCTACATCTGCCTAGCCAGAAATGAGGCAGGTGAAGAGAGGAGAGAATTTGACATCACAGTCCATGGTACAATACTTATAAAACTCTAAAAATTTATGATTGTGATTTATTCATAATTTTGCGACCGTGGGCATTTATGCCATGTAAGAGTTACGATCAAAATCGCTTGTTCATATTAGCAGTGCAATATTCCAGGGATATGTGTGGCATTCTGGAATTACCCAATAAGTCCCTTGGCCTTAAGTTTAATATCTTTTTCATAAATGTGAGATTTGCTCCATCCACTTTATAGATAGAATTGAGAGATGAAAGGCAAAACAACTTTTAAATCCCTTAAGTCCAATCTTCCACAAGTACAGACTGTGAGCAGACAAAATCTATCCAACTGCTTTAGAGCCAGAAAATATTGAGTTTTCTGACCTCCAATGTGAGAACTAAAGTAACATTTTCTGCCCGTTTCAGTGCCAATCTTGTAAGCAAGCTTTCCTTTCCCATAAATTAGAAGGTACTTTCATTACAGCAGATACTGCACCAAAGGGGTTTGTTGGCTGTAAAGTGCTGTAGACTGTGGAAGATGCTGTTTGAATTCAAGTTTGTCTTATAAATCCTGCCAAGCAAACTCTAAAGGTTTAACAAAAATACTTATCACATTAAATCCATGGTTCTGGAAATTAGCCCCTGGGGTGTCAGTGGTTTCCAGCTATTGAGTCTCAGGCTTAAATCCATTCATTTTCATGGATGGAACAAGCAACCAAGTGAGAGTACTTTGAACAGTGACAACCCAAATAATTTTGCAATGAAATACTATTCATATATAAAACTCATCTGGTTTCAACATAACTGGTTTGTCTCTGGATTTGATTTGTGTCATTGTCTGTCTTGGCCTTGAGTATATTAAGATTTCTGATCTATAGGGAACAGGCAGGAAAGTGGAGCTGAAGTCAAGATAAGATTGGCCATGTTCTCAATGGAGCAGCAGAGCAGGTTGTGTGGTTACAATTGCTCCTATGTTCTGTCGTACATGTGGATACGTGCTGAAATGCACAACTTTTAACAAACCTATATTTAACTCGTATTTTAATAAAATGGCAGAACAGCAAAGCACTACATACAAAATATTACAATATGTCACTTGCCACTTTAAATGTGCAGTCAACTTCCTCTATAATAATTCCTTGTTCGAGTCTGCTGAATTTCCTTTAATCAGATACCCTAATTATTGACTACATCTGGTTTCTAGTGCCCCCAGAGGTGAAGATTGTGGGAGCTGAGGGTCTGTCCGTCATGACTGGTCAATCCGTTACATTGGAATGTGCTGTTACTGGAACCCCAACACCTTTGATCACATGGTTGAAGGATGGACAGATGCTCATCCGAACAAATGGGAGCCTTAAGGTAAGTAATGATATTCTATCCACACAAGGTTGAACAGGTAGAGAATGTTCATTGAATGTCAGATTGCAGGAAGATGGGCTTCCTGCAGGTAAGAGACCCGAGTCCAGTCCTGACCTAGAGTGCTGTCTGTGTCATGTTTTCACTTTTCCCCTGTGAATGTGTGGGTTTCCTCCAGGTGCTCTGGTTTCCTCCCACATCCCTAAGATGTGCCGATTGGTAGGTTTATTGGTCACTGTAAATTGCCCCTGGTGTGGAGTGAGTGGTTGGATCTGGATGGCATCGATGAAAATGTGGGGAGAATAAAAATGGGATTAATGCAGGATTAATGTAAAGGGGTGGTTGATGGTCGGTGCAGTGAGCTGAAGGGCCTGTTTCTGTACCACATCCCTCCATGGCTACATGACTAAGACTATGCAACCACATCACTGTGTGCTCTTTTATACCAGAGGTATTTAAAGCAATGCCAAACAGCTAAAGTCAAATTTAATTTGCCAGTTAATTTTAACGGATTACTTCTTGAAAGTGATAGAATATTAAAACTCTGATAATCCACTGTCGATCATTTGGAAATCCTAATAGATTGGTCTCTTGCTCACCAGGCGATGTTTGCTGTGCTCCCTTCCACTCACCAGGACCCCACTTACTGAACTATGTTCCATTCACCAATACCCCAGTTCCCACATTCCCGACTTGCTGAAGCCCTGCTCCCCGTCCTCCTTTCCACTCACCAGGACTCCTTTTTCCACATTCCCATCCACCCACCAAGGTCCAGGCTTCAGTGCTCCCTTTCAACTCACTGGGGCTCTGCTTTCCATGTCCTCTTCAAATTGACCAGGATCCCATTTCCTGTGCTCATTGGGAAATTTATTATAGTACAATGTAACATTTGAAAAAAGTGAATTAAAAATATGTTCAGCAACACCAAGTCCCAAGTGTACTGGATTATCAGAGTTTTACTGTTTTATCACTATCACTATGTAATCAGTTGAAATTACCTGGTGAAGCAAGTGTGCTTTTATGACTAGGGGGTTTCTTGAAAATTTGACAATGGAAAAGAGACCTTCAGTCCAGCAAAGGAAAATCGAGAATTAATTGTGCTGGGAAAAGTAACCGAGAGAAAGAGAGAGACTGACAGATAGTGGGGGAGAGGGAGAGACTGACTGACAGACAGTGGGGGAGAGACAAATACTAACAGAGTCTCAAAACCAAAGGTGGCACATTTGAGCATATCACTGTCAGACTTTATATTTACTTGAGCAATCTTCTATTTGCTTCACAGATTGACAGAGTAACTCAAAAAGATGGTGGCATTTATTCCTGTGTAGCTATCAATGAGGCAGGTGAATCTGAGCAAGATGTCAAACTAATTGTGTATGGTAAGTGTTGGGCTGGATCATTCTAACATGACCTGCAATACAGAAGTTCACAGGTAAATATATACCAGTATAGTGAGCTGGAATTCCATCAGTTTATCGCTTTCTGGGATATTAAAAATTATTCTCTTTCTTGACATGCAATTTAATTTAATCAATTGTCTTCGATCATGTATAAATCAAAAAGATCATTCCTGCTCTTTCTTCCTTTCCATTCCATTTTGGCATCTCAACTACACTGCACTCGGCTGACAATGAGCTGTTCTTTCCATGTATTAACTAGCACAATGCAACTGGAATAAACCATGTTTATCATATCAACTACTATGATGCTACTCATGACATAAGACCCATTTGTGGCCATAAGCAAATGTAGAATCAATTATTGGTTACCTGGCTGTTGAATATTGACAGACAGAGCTGATCTTTAGTGCTGTTCCTTCTTTCTGTGCAGCAAGGCCACCATGGTGCCCACAGGGCAAGTATGAGTATGGCAAAGGTGGAGCTATCTACCCTTCATCCTAATCTCATCCTGTTCATATCTCATTCTATCACATTGTAATGCGTAGGACCATGATTGAGAAGGGAGTTGAGAATGAAACTGCTTGAAGTTATGGACTATCATAGAAAGTTGGCAAATAGTACTTTTCTATCATATAAACTAAACCAAGTCCAAGTGCTCCACAACATGATCCTGAATATTGCTCTTCAGTGTGCATGTGACCATGCATTACATCTCAGAGGGTGTTTATAAAATGATGTTATATTGTAAATGTTATGTTGTACTGTTTGATTTTTGAATTTCAGAGCTTCCTGTTATAGATGCGTCTGTCGATACAAACAAAACTGCAACCGTGAATCTCTCTGTCTCCTTTGACTGCCTTGCCACAGGAACTCCGCCTCCTGGTAGGTGTGCTTTGTTGTCCACTGAAGTGAAATCTGATCGGTTGAGCCACATTATTCCAGAGCATTTTGAGGTTGGGACAGGTAAATAGCTTTGCAATTTCAATAAATAACCTCAAAACAAAAAGAAATATAGGCAGCTGTCAAGGTATAGAAATGTGTTACCTACACATATGGCTATTAATCTTTCCAAAAAAGTAGTTTTTCCTACCCTTTCACATCATTACCAATTAATAAATGACACCATAATTTTCTCAGTTGGTTGCCTTGTGCCCATCCCTGCCCAAACCATTTCACAGATATTGTTGAGCTGTTGGGTTTGGAAGTATTCAAGTTCAAATTTCTTTCCCCATAATGTATCATAGATTTGTGGTGCTTTGACACAGTTATCTTGTTTACTATATTTGTCAATAAGTGATCTTTGTTCCTTTGTCATTTAGTGTTGACTTGGCTCAAGGGAAACCAGTTGATCACAAATATGGCTGGTATCAGTGTGCTGGAGGGTGGAAGAACTCTACAGATACATAGTGCCAAGGTGTCTGATAGAGGACTGTATCGCTGTGTGGCATCCAGTGTGGGTGGCAGCACAGAACTGCAATATATCCTGCAGGTTTATGGTGAGCTGGATTCCATACACTGTACCTCTGACACAGGAGCATTAATGTGCAGCAGTCTGACCTGACTTCATACACATAATTCTCTGTTCACTCATCCCAGCAGCAATGTTATGAGGGAAGTACTGAGCTGAGGCCAACTCTTTCTCAGAGTAGTAAGGAAAGCCCAGGACGAGATTACCTTAGGCGTCACTATCAGAGGAGTAATGGCTGGAGATTTGGGAATAGATCACTTGGCTGCTCTATCTGGCCAGAGTGACCCATAATCTGGAGATGTCAAACAAAAGGAGAAAAAGAAATTTAAGTAAGAAAAAGACACTGTGGCACTTGCACCTCCATTCAAACAACTAGCATCAGATTGCCATTGTATTAGTTTCCCCTTTCTCATTCCAGCAACAAGATTTGTTTGACATCCATGCTTGTTTACCTCAGTCCGAGCATTAGTATAAATGAATTCTTGCATAGACGCTCACTCCTGATTCCACACTGGAGTGGCTATGCTGCTAAACCCTTGTATTTCTCACTTCCATGTAAAAGGTACTAACATTAAGTGTTTGACCATTGAAGGGTTGCAGACAGTCGTGGTAAAATGTTGGTTCTTACTAAACCAAAGCTTTTCATTTGCAGTCCCACCAGTGATCTCCACTGTCTTGGACAAGGTTACTGTCCTTCTGAACCAGCCTGTAGAACTCCAGTGTGATGCTGCAGGAATTCCTGCCCCCAAAATGACATGGTTGAAAGATAAGACTCCTGTCTTTATGATGAGTGAAAGGCTAAAGGTCAGTGGTATTTCCTTTCCTAAACCCAAATTGATGGTGATTGTTGATTAGGCATGTGTGTTTTCCCATTAAGTGAATTCCTCACTCAGGTTATGAGCTATCAGTGTTAGATTGACCATTAATGCTGCCTGTTTCTCCTGAAGTGACTGGTTGACCATGAGGGTGAACTTGCTGTTTGGCTATTTTTATGGGATATTGTCTCTCTTTATTTTTGTTTACTTTTCCCCCATTTTTCTCCTGCAACTTTGTGCTTTTCAGGTGAAGTTATTACATTCTCTAACTTGATTGCTTTTGCCTCTTGAATGAAAATGTTTTTTCTCTTTGCTTAGTTCTTTTCGAATGGCCAGATTCTGTCCTTAGCCCGTGCCCATTCCTCTGATTCAGGAACATACACTTGCATTGCTGTGAATTCTGCTGGAGAGGACCAAAGGGAGATCCAGCTGCAAGTTCATCGTAAGTGTGCCTTGAAGTAAGGTTAAGATTGGGTGAAACTTGCTCAGAAAAGAGTCGAGTTGAAGCATCCATTAGAAACCCACCTCTCCACCAGCAAAGTTAAGTTTTGTTGGTACAGTGCAACTTTTAAGAACATTCCACAAATGTCTTCTTCTTAGGCAGTCTCTTGGAATGGCAGATGACCTTCACTCCAGTTTTGTGGATTCTGAGGTGACCTGTGAGACCAGTACAGACTCTCCCACAGATGGGGCAGTAGGTACCTGACAAGTGGGTGGGTGCTTTGTGAAATGGTGCACTCCTGATGGGGCTTCTGTGTGCTACTGATACTTGAACTCAAGGTTTTCAATGCCATCCTGAATCCTCCCGCTCCACTTAGAGCAGTCATGGGAGAGGATTTCCTAAGAGACAGTGGGAATGTTTGAGGTTTTGAGCACATCCTTGACTCTTTCTGTCTCAGTGTGGTAATTTCCTCTCAATGGGAATAGAATTTCCATTTTGGGAGTTTGGTGTTGGGCATGCAAACAAAATGGCCTGCCCAATGGAGCTGATTGAGTAAGGGTCTCAGAGCTGAATGAAGGGATAAGGTTGTCACCTTCATATTCTTTCATGTGATGTGGCTGTTGAGGACCAGGGCATCATTAGATGCCCTTCTCCATTTGCCCTTGAAAATGTGGCGATGAATGGTCACCAGGAATCATTGCATTCTGTAAGTAGAAGGTACTCCCACACTGCTGTATATTAGAGTTAGACCCAGTGATGATGAAAGAATGGCAGTGTATTTCCAAATCAGGCAATTCTGTGAATTGGATGAGAACCTTCATTTGTGTGTTGTTGGAGCTTCATTCACCCTGGTGAGAAGAGGGAATCCTATCTCACTCTTGACTTCTGCTTTGTAGGTGGTGAAAGGGCTTTGGGGTGGCAGGTCACTCACTTTGTCATGTTTTAATCAGGTGTGTCACTCCATAGTAGATGTCATTGCTCTAAGCATTAGTAGATCACATTGATGATACTGTAGTTTACTTTTAGACCTTGATCAGAAGATAAGAATATGGCAGTTGTTGTCACAATGTTGATCCAGAGCACACTCACAGAGAACCCAAATGCGGCACACTGATACAAGACTGGAGTCAGGATACTTCCTCAGGACAAACACAGGCAGT
>JARFYF010000056.1:12375263-12388691 GCA_030265395.1 Rhina ancylostomus
GACAACCTCTGCCAAGGCACACCGGTCTTGTGTTCAATGAGAATGGCAGTGTCATAGAGGTCAGTGTTGCCACAGAGTCGTAAGATAAGATATCGTTATTAGTCACATGTACATCAAAACACACAGTGAAATGCATCTTTTGTGTCGAGTGTTCTGGCGGCAGCCCACAAGTGTCGCCATGCTTCCAGTGCCAACATAGCATGCCCACAACTTCCTAACCCATATGTCTGTGGAATGTGGGAGGAAACCAGAGCACCTGGAGGAAACCCACAGTCACGGGGAGAACGTACAAACTCCTTACAGACAGTGGCCGGAATTGAACCCGGGTCGCTGGCACTGCAATAGTATTACTCTAACCACTCCGCTGTCGTGCCTGCAATCTTTGATCTTACTCTTGAAGTGCCTTGCCTCGAGCTTGAATCATATATGTTTGGGAATAAAGAAAGAAGTAATTTTCATTTTCATAGTGCTTTTTCACCTCTGAAAGGCTGAATACAAATAATATAAGAAAGATGGCAGCCAGTTGATGCTCAGCAAAATCCCAGAAATAGCATTGACTAATGGCCAGGATATCAGTCTGCTGAGAAGCTGGTTGGTAAATAAATTAGTGGATGAGTTGATGGATGCTAGGATCATCACCCCCAGTCTTCAAAATAGTGCCATGGGATCTAACAGGCCAAATCAGCTTGGGCTTAATAATTCATCCAGAGCATGGTTCTTCTGCTGCTGCAGCACTACTCCAGTCCCATAGCACCGGAGACTCAGCCTAGAACTTGTGCTCAGGTCTCTGACGTTGGACAAACTTGTGACTCTGACTCAAAGATCTGCGAGACTGCTTATAACATTCCCATTTATATAGTTTATAATATCAAGATATCTGTGTTTTAATGCTTTCTTATTGAAAATGAACTTTCCGTTTACCACTGCTGGTAAGAAGGCTTCAATTAGCTCTGGGAACCACGCTACTAGTGAGCAATGCTGTGGGAAATGAAAAATTTAAGAACTTGAGTAATTTAAGGATGGAGCACAAATCCATCAACTTTTGAAGTGAACCTTCCTCTAACATCAAAATTCCTCAGCTTCTCCTTTCTCCAACCTTCCCTTTATCAGCTTTGTCAGCTTTCATTGTTCACATCCATGGTATCTTCAGATCATGTACTCCTGAACTCTGTTTCTTTGTATCTCTGGGTATGAAAACCTTTAGTCATAATCAATAATGTTGCTGAATCATTTGCCTGTCCCAGTTATAATCATCAGTTCCCCCACAAAATTCTCTGTTCTTATTCCCTGAATTATCTTGGTTACTTGCCTCTTTATCACCAGAAGAGATAGGAGCAGAATTAGGCCATTCGGCTCATCAAGTCTGCTCTACCATTCGATCGTGGCTGATTTATTTTTCCCTCTCAACCCCATTCTCCTGCCTTCTCCCCATAACCTTTGATGTCCTTACTAGTCAAGAACCTATCAACCTCTGCTTTAAATATACCCAATGACTTGGCCTCCACAGCTTTCTATGGCAATGAATTCCACAGATTCACCACCCTCTGGCTAAAGAAATTCCTCCTGATCTCTGTTCTAAAGGGACGTCCTTCTGTTCTGAGGCTGTTGCCCTCTAGTCCTAGACTCTCCCATTACTGGAAACATTCTCTCCACGTCCACTCTATCCAGGCCTTTCACTGTCCCCAGCCTCCCATCTCACTGCATCCTTCCTATGATTAGAGTGCTCTGGTTACCAGGATTTCACATGGTGCAGAATTGGGCTGTGAATATTGCCTTATCCAGTGATTCTCTGAAGTTAAACGAAAACCTTTGCTGAAGGGTCATTGACCGGAAATGTTAACTTTGTTCACTGTTGCTGCTCCAATTCTCAAGTGTTTCTATCATCTTTTTGGTCTTATTTCAGATTTCCAGCATCTGTATTTTTTTCCTTCTATGATTCTTTGGATCAGCTCTGTGTCTTTCTGTCAATGCCTAATCACCTTTATCACTGCCGCCAGTAACTGACTCATGTACTGTAATTATGATGCGAAGTTTTACCAACACCTGGATGAGGTTGAACATTATCATCTAACCCAGTTTATTAAATGCCTGGGGAACTTTGATCTTGCGATTCACAGTAAGGTCTGAACTCTCTGATTATTAACAAGTCTCAGCACCATTTACATGTCGAAGGTGCCTCAGCTTGAGAGGAATGTTAGACTACTTGTGTTGGTCTCTTAGATCAAGAGGGCCCAAGTTCGAGATGCTGGCCGCTATACTTGCAAGGCTTCAAACGATGCTGGAAACACAGAGAAGAGCTATTACTTGAATGTGTGGGGTAAGCAGAAAACATGTTATACATCTGATTCCCACTTGAAATTTGTCATAGAATACAGGAAAAAGGAAGTCACTATGAACCTTTATAAAACACTGGCTCAGCCATAACTGGGATATCATGTCTAGTTCCAGGCGTGAATGTGAAGGCTTTAATGACGGTGCAGAGATTTACAAGAAAGATTCCAGGGAAGGGGGAACTTCAGAGTTGTGGATTGTTTGCCAGGGATCTGATGGAAATATTTAAAAGCCTCCAAACAGAATAGAAAGAGAGAAACTTTCTCATTAGTAGAAGAGTCAAGAAGCAGAGGACATAGAAAGCAGGTGATTGGGAAAAGAGTCAAACTTGACCTGGGGATGATGCATTAGGATCTGCAGTGTACTGCCAGTGCAAGTGATGGAGACAGATTCAACTGTAGTGTTGAAAAGAGAACTGGGTAAATATTGGAAAGGGGGATATTGCAGAGCTATGAGGAGAGCGTGGTGGGTGGAACCCAGTGGATTACTCCTGCATGGTGTTGGCAGAGTGCTGATTTATTAAGATCTAGAATGCACTACCAAATGGGCAGAATGGTCTCCTTCTGTACTTCAACCTTTCTGTGATACTGTAGCTGTGCTCACTTGTATAGTGGCTCCAGGCATCACTCAAAGGCTAAAATACTTCAGTATTACAGAACATCTGGCCTCACTTTGCAGCAATTGCAGGAGTGAGTCACACATCTGGCATTTGATGCCCACCTTAAGTGAATGGAAGGTGATTCATTGATGTGACTGTCTGATAGATGAATGAATATGAAACACATGATATCTGGCGACATTGTGAAATTGGGCAGTAAGTCTTCATGCTCAAGCTTATAGTCACAAGTGCTTCTGATCTAAAATTAAAAAAACAGCAAATCTCCATTATGCATTTTGGAGGTCAGCAGCTGTTTTGACGATCAAAGTCACATCTATGCAATGCATTGTTGGGGGTTAGATCCGCGTATTTCAGAAATCTCATTCATTGCCTCTATTCTGAGAAAGCTGCCAAGGGGGTGGGAACCTCTCAGTTGACATACACTTTTGCACTCTTGGAGTTGTACCTCAACTCAGATCAGTGGTTCTGAGGCAGCAGGGTAGGACAAAATCACGTGTTACAAGACCAATATTTTTGAATGCATGTAGCAGAAATATGAAACAACAGGAAAGTTGATTAGGGGAAACATAAACTTCAAGAGAAAAAGCAACTAGGCAAGAGAGAACTGGACCCAAGTTCAGATGTTGAAAGAATTTCACTGCATTGTATCTCCTCTAATAAAATACCTTCTTTGATTAATGTTGATGCTGGTAGTCAATCAGTAAGATGATGGATGATGAAAGTCTCTGTTATAGATATCCCATGTTTTGGTAGGTAGAATATTATCATTACCAAGTGGCTTGAGTCACGGTGACATTCATAGAACATAGAACATTTAACATTACAGCACAGTACAGGCCCTTTGGCCCATGATGTTGTGCCGACATTTTCTCCTGCTCTAAGATCTATCCAATCCTTCCCTCCCACATAGCCCTCCATTTTTCTATCATTCATGTGGCTATCTAAGAGTCTCTTAAATGTCCCTGATATATCTGCCTCCACCACCTCTGCAGGCAGTGCGTTCCACGCACCCACCACTCTCTGTGTAAAAAAAAACTTGCCTCTGACATCCCTCCTATACCTTCCTCCAATCACCTTAAAATTATGCCCCCTCGTGTGAGCCATTTTTGCCCTGGGAAAAAGTCTCTGACTGTCCACTCGATCTCTGCCTCGTATCATCTTCCACTGCCAATCAACTTCCAATGCCATGTGGGAAACTGGGGAAGAAGGGACAAATATCAGACATGAGCCAGAGATTCTGCAAGAAGGAGAGGAAGGAAGGTTGAAGGAATGACCTGTACAAGGACGGTATCGTAGATGGACTGCTCAGTCATGGGAAGGGATATGATGACAGATGTCACAAACAATGTAAAATATACATACATTCAATCAGGAAGAAAGAGGTTTGTGGATACCTGTGTGCTTTTACTGAAGAGAACCTTTGCAAAAGTGCTCACAACAATTGTCATAACAATTCTAATTACATCTTGGTAAAATGAGGGAGACCTACACAGGAAGTGAGCGAGAGGGAGGGAGGGAATAGTGGAGGGAGAGAGGGAGGGAGAGGCTGGAAAAGGGAGGGAGAGAGGGAGGAGTAATGGAAAGCACATTGAAAGACAAATTAACACATGAAATGATAGGTGGGGAAAAGGGGCAGCTTTTGAGCCCAGTAAGAAAGAAATGACAGGTAGTATATGATCTGTGACTGACTTGTTCTGAAGAAATGTTTTGAAATAATTTGCAGTGCCTCCATCATTTCATGGATTAACGGATCAAACATCTGTGATGGTAATCGAAGGGAGCTCCTTGAGCTTATTTTGTGAATGCAGCGGGATTCCCTCTCCTGTTCTTCAGTGGAGGAAGAATGGTAAGCAGACTGGTTCACTTGGTTGTATTTTGGTTTGATGATCCTGGAATCAGAGAGTGACTCTTCCAACCTTTCCCAACCTAACACCAAATTCTTCCTGGATGGTGGAAGGCTTGAATTGTACACTCTGTTGTGATTACAGTGGGGCAGGACAGGCAAAGTCTTGCATTGACCTGGAATGACACACTCACTGATCAGCTGGTGGCTTGAACAACCCCCTTCCCCTCACTCCCTCTTCCCTCCATTTCCCTCATCCTCCAAGCAACTTGCTAGGTTCTTTAAAAGAAAGATGTCTTCTGGTGAAGTTGAGCAAGTTTGTAAGTAAATGTCAGCAGATGGTTAATGTGAGTGAGATAAAAAGTTGTGAGTTGGAAATTCCCTCCCGATCATGAGTGCTAAACAAGTTGTTGTCATCAAATCTAAAGCTGCCCTTGCTGGATCCTCAGGTCTTGGGCCCAGTGCAGTTAGCGCAGCTCTGGTAGATTTCATTCTGCCAGCATTTGACCTGTCAGAAAAGTCGAGGGAGTTCACCTCCTCCACTTTACGAGGAGCTGCTCAGTTGCCTTGCTACCCTCTTGCCCCCTTCCCCAAGGATCCCAACTAGCTGAAGAATTGCTAAGATGTACATTGTACTCCATGCACAACATCCATTTCCTTAACTTTAATAAGTTTGAATGCTGAGAGGGAGGAGCATGCTTCATAGCTGATACTCTTGACCTTGTTTAGGGCAGATGACCAGAGATGAAGTTCTACCCAAATGGTCACATCATAAATTATGTTTTTTCCTTAAAAAAATGTTTTTGTTTGGATGTGGTAGCATAGTGATTAAAATACTGGACTGGTATCAAGAGGCTTGGGTTGATCCAAGTTCATGAGCTGAACTCCACATAACAGCTAGGGAATTTAAATTCACATGATTTAATAAACTTGGAATGAAAATCTGGTATCAATACTGGTGGCTGAAACTACTGGTTTGTTGTAAAATAAAATGGTACACTGATAACCTTCAAAGAAATATGCCATCCTCACCAAGTCTGACCTACATGTGACTCTCGATCAAAGCAAATTGGTTGACTCTTAATTGCCCTCTGAAATAGCCAAGCCATTCATTTCAAAGTTTATTTGGGATAGACAGTAGATACCAGCCTTGCCAGCAACTCATTCATATCCTGTGAATGAATAGGTCAGAAAAAACCAACTTGGCTGTAGACTAAAATTCAGAGTAATGGTTATGGATGTGATGTGCATGGTTATGTCATCGGGAATCAGTGTCGGAATCGCTCTCAGTTTCTGGAATTTACTTGGACTTGGGTAGAGAGGATGTAATGTAATTTGTAGGTGAATAAAATCAGGGAGCTTGGTCAACTGTGAAGAAAACTTCAGGAGGATAAGAATAAGATTAGTCTGGTGTAATCTGGAAGAAAGAAAGAGGACAAAAAATATTCAAGGAGAACAGAGAGCCAATGAGATCAGGTGCACCAATCTATAAAAATGAGAGGATAATATTTTTTCAGATCATGGGTTTTATAACTGGAGATCTAAAGTACTAATGTACACATTTTTGATGGGATATAGTTAAACATTGAGCAAAATTTTGCTGGAGGAACGAATCCTACAGTGCACACCGATACTTTATTCTGTAGCCTTCAGCTTTGAAAGTAGTTATGCCAAATCTTGGTGGATGAAAGGACAAAGAGGGCAAAGGGGCAGCTTGGACCTCATTGAATGGTGGGCTCAGCAATCTATCTCCTTAACCAATGAAGCTTAAGAATGGAGAAATGGAGGAAGGCGAATGAGAGACAAATCAGGTATAGAAAATGAAACAAAATATGGAAAGAGAGAAGTTTTAAAAAAGAGGCAGAAGGAAAAAGTAGAAAGATTTGATCTTTTTGAAATATTGAAGGAGGATTGTGGGAATCTGACTGAGGAGGTTTTAAATTGTTTCTTTGAAGTTAATTGTCATTTTTTTTCTTATTTATTTACTCTTTATGTGTGTGTGTGTGTGTGTGTGTGTGTGTGTGTGTGTGTGTGTGTGTGTGTTGCTAGCTAGGTTAGCATTTATTACTAATCCCTAATGACTTCTAAACTTACTGCCTCACTAGGCCATGTCAGAGGGTACATGAGAGCCATTGGTGGGTTTGCAGTCATATAGAGGGTGAGGAGGGTAGGTTTTCTCTCCCTGAAGATCAGTAATCATTTTTTAAATAATTTTCCTGTAGCTTTGGGATCACCATTACCAGATGTATTGCAGATTTATTGGATTTGAACTCTGGATCATTAGCCCAGGTCTCCGGATACACATCTTGACACTTAACCACTATGCTACTGCAAAATCCATCTCTTTCCAACAACCTCTTTGTTTTTAATCCATTCAGAGTCCAGAAGTGGGAAGTTCCTGTTTTGAATGATAAGAGCAATTTACTATAATGTGGGAATATAATAAGGGAGTTTTACTTAAGGAAGAAAAAATATGAATTAAAACTAATTCCATTAAGCAGTGAAATTGTCACTAGAGGAGATAAATAACATTTGTAGGTACATTTTTGCAGAACGGCTTTCCAGTCTGTTTTCTGAATTTTGTGTGCTCCCTGTTCCCTGCTCTCTACCACAGGAATGCCCCTCTCTTCAGAAAACAATGGGCGAGTTACTGTTTATTCAGGGAGGCAAATGCTGCATATATCAAGCACCCGGATATCAGACAGTGGAAACTACACGTGTGTAGGTACCAATCTGGCTGGGACAAGCACAAAGGACTATAGCGTGGAAGTTTATGGTGAGTGTGAGTGAACTGAGAGCAGAAGAGATGAAAATTTTCCTTGATCGTGTGTGTTAAAAGCACAGGGTAGTTTTGAAATTCGGGAACAAATTTCAGTGTTCAATTTTGAATGCGAGAGACTGCAGGTGAATTTTTTCCATAAAATGTGAACATACTTAAGCTCTAACATAATGTCCTAGAGATTCCATCGCCTACTGCAATGTCTTATGCAGAGCACACACCAAAAGTAGTGCTTAACTGGAGAGTTAAAGTTTACTTTGCCTTAGATAGGAAGGGTGCTCAGATTTACCTCAATTGGTCTGTAAAGTCCAGAATGCCTTTCATATTCCAAGTAGTTCCTGCCTTACATGATTTTCCAGTGTTTGCTCCCAACTGCCAACCTGTGACTGACATCCTCCCCCCTCCCCCCACACCGAGTCCCTGCTCCCATCATCTTTCTGCTGCTGCCCATTGCTCCCATGTCTACGAGAGCCCCCCAACACCAATTTGGTCTCCCTCATCATTTCCCAAGCCTCCCTAATATACCTGATAGTCTCACAGCAGCCCTGAGTAACACCAGCCCACACCACCAACGTGTTGCTCTGTGTAATTCCTTAATCGTCTCTCTGCCACTTTGAAGGGCACGTTTGGAGCCCAGCTGACTTTTACTGATTAAAGAAAGGTCTTTGGGTGCACAGTGAGAGCACTCCTATTCCATCTTGCTCAGTGATGTTAGTATCAATATCACCACTGGAGCTTCACACCATTAAGCCTTTTCCTGTGTCAAATAGTTTCTAGCCCACTTTCTCCCTACAGGGGACTTGTTGTCTGGATCAGCCAATGCTGAATTCCCTCTTTGTTTCAGCGACGCCAACGATCAAGAATGGTGGTGGGCAGCCGACGGAAATCTCTGTTGCCAAAGGATCTGCAGTCACTTTGAAATGTGATGCACATGGAGTCCCTCAGCCAACACTGAGGTGGTTGAAGGATGGACGGCCCGTGGTGAGCAGGCAAGGCATCCAAGTGGAGAAAGAGGGCCAGATCCTGAATGTTCAGAGAGCACAGGAGCACCACACAGGCCACTACACCTGCCTGGCTGTGAATGCAGCAGGACAGTCAGGCAGGAAGTTTGATTTAAGTGTTCTTGGTAAGCGTTCACATTACTATTGGTTTTAAACGGATTCCTCATTTAGAGGATCAGTATTGTGACCTGAAAGAAGAGAGATAGAAGGAACTAAAGATAGAGAGGATATATTTAGAACTTGAGATAAGGTGGTGTATAGATCAGTTTAGAAGGTGAAAAAGGAATGTTGTTTATTTGAATATTCATTATTATCTTACTTGTTTACAGTTTATGCCTTAAAAATGCCAGTTAGTCCTCTGAATCAGTAGTTGTATGCACTTGGATGATTAGATATTGGGCAGTACACTCTTAGTGCCTGAACCATGGAAGTACCCCATTGGTGTCAGGTGATCATACTGGGACCATGGCCAAACATGGAAATAACTCCTCTGCCTTGATGTTTTCACTGGATTGTGATTCCGTTTATGCTACTTGCACACACATTGTGATGGTCCATTAAGGACACTGCAGGTCACAGCTGTGAAGACTTCACCCGCACCCAAATAGCCCAGAGCTTGTCAGTTGCATCTAATACATAAGTCACACTTGCAGACAGCATGTGACTTGCATGCCAGTGTGACTTAACATTGCAATGTATGACCAGCAACATGTGGAGAGTTTGAAATTTGAAGCAGTTAAGTGGTATGCAAAGGGTTTTTTTTACTTTCAGGCTTATCTGTACATATACATGTTTAATATATATAGTTAGAATGAACGAAAACTAAAGTTTCTACAAAGTGCACTGGAGAGATTTGGATGGAGTCCCGGTAATTTTTATTCCTATATTGATGCAGTACATCTGCTGCAGAAGAGATATATAATACTTAATTTTTTCCTTATGGAAAATACTTTAAACTTATGGCAACATTGAGAAGTTTAAACCAGAATCGTGCTTTGCTGCAGTCAGGTTGAGATTCTCAACTATCTGTACTTTACCCACAACACCACCTAATGTCCTCTCCCTCTCTGTTTAAATTAAATGACTTCCTTAAAGATCCACTGTAATCTCTAGAAGGAGCACTGTATGACTGGCAACCCATTATTTCTGATTAGCCAGTACATTGATCACTTCATCATACGTTTTTTTTTAATTGTTACCTGCCTTTATTTAATTTATTTCCCTTCTGTGTGTATGTATATATATATATATATATATATTAAACATAAATAAAGTTTGTATGAGTAAAAGGTCGCGTGTGAAGCCTCCAGTGTATTTTCAGATGCTTTTTAACATAGAATAAAATTCTGTTCACTTTATATTATTCAGTAGTTCAGTAGAAGGCAAGAGTTCCACAAAATGGGGACAGTGGACTGGTCATGAGCTGTTTTAAGTTTTAGTTATTTTAGCCAAATCTCATCAATTCACCACAGATTTCTGCAGTATTATGACAGGTAAATTTGAAACCATGGTTGTCTAGTTCAGTAAATATTTATGTTTCTATGCAAAGACTGATTTTGTTTTAATTCAAGAAATGTGCTTTGCTGATTACTCAGTTGGGAACTGATGCACGCAGATCAGGAGTGGCCAGCATCAGGCTCTAGCCTGCGCTGAGTCGACTGGCCACAGCTGGGAGAGAAGCAGAGACGATATAATTGGCCTCAGTGTTTGGAACTTCAATAAAGGACCCTATTCCTGATCATTCAGCTTCCTGGTGGTTTGTGTAGGTCCATGGCAGCATTGGAGGGGAGAGGCAGAGAAGAGAGGGGAAGAGGTATTAGAGTGAGTGAATGTATTTTTATGTGTCTGTGTGTGTTGGTGTGTCTAGTGTGTGCAGAAGGCAAGACCAGATTATCCAAAATAATCTATGCTAAGAAAATACTCCTCAGCAAAAACCTAATGCTGAAAATTTTGCATATAAATATTGTTGAGATTTTCTTGCAAAAATAGTTGCATTTGGAATCCAGTACTTATACTCACAGAACCTCAGGTCAGTTAACCTGAGTGTCCATTCGTTACTCATGAGATGACATTACTACCAAATGTGGACATTGCTGTTACTTCATTCCTTGGTATTGGCATTGGTTTATTATTGTCACTTGCACCAAGGTACAGTGAAAAACTTGTCTTGCATACCGTTTGTACAGATCAATTCATTACACAGTGCATTGTGTAGTACAGGGTAAAAACCATAATGGAATACAGAGTAAAGATGTCACAGCTCCAGGGAAGTGCATTGCAGATAGACAAAAAGGTGCAAGGTCAAACAAGGTAGATTGTGAGGTCAAGAGTCCATCTCAACGTATAAGGGAACCGTTCAATAGTCTTATAACCATGGGGTAGAAGCTGTCCTTGAGCCTGGTGGTATGTGCCGTCAGGCTCCTGTATCTTCTGCCTGATGGGACAGAAGAGGGAATGACCCAGGTTGGTAGGGTCTTTGATAATGCTGGCTGCTTCACCAAGGCAGTATGAGGTACAGACAGAGTCCATGGAGGGGAGGCTGGTTTCTGTGATGGTTTCCTTGTCTGTGTAATGCAGGTATTCTCCTCTCTTGTCTCTATCACTCACTCTCTCCTGTTTAAACCAAACATTCAGCAATTCATTCCTCCTCTGTCAGAAAACTGAGGTTTAGGTTTGGTAGATATTTTCAATCTCAGTAACCAGAGAGAGAGGAAAAAATTGGTCACAGGGATGAATCTTGGCTAGCTGTGGGCATCACCAGCACCAATCCCCACTGCCACTGATAATGATCTGAGGATGGCTGCCACTTCCACATTTCCTCAAAGAGAAGTTTAGCCAATACTGTCCCTAATGTTCTTATAAAAACAATATTGTATATTAATTCTTTCACAATATATATAAATGATTTATGCACATATATTACACATAACTATTGTTTGCTCACTATATTTTATCTGGAGAAATTATTTTGCTTGCACTGGGAGAAGTTGCTTCAGTTTGTTTTCTCCGCCCTTTGAACAGACTGAGTAAAATGACTTAGTGCAACACACTGTTTGCTGTGGGTCATACCCTACATGCCATCTCCCATTCATTGGCTGACAAGGTGTTGGAAGTAAATGCTCTGTGTAAAATGGCATCAACAAGATGATAAGAGGCATAAATTGAGTGGACACTCAGAGACTTTTTCCCAGGGCAACAATGGCTAACATGACGGGACATAATTTTAAGGTGATTGGAGGAAGGTATAAGGGGGATGTCAGGGGTAATTTTTTAACTCAGTGAGTAGTGGATGTGTGGAATGCACTGCCTGCAGAGGTTGTGGGGGCAGATGTATTAGGGACATATAAGAAGCTAACTAAGAGCTTCTTAAATGTCCCTAATGTCTATCTGACACATGAATGATAGAGAAATGGGAAGCAATGTGGGAGGGAAGGGTTAGATAGATCTTAGAGCAGGATAAAATGTCGGCACAACATTGTGGGCCGAAGGGCCTGTACTGTGCTGTAGTGTTAAATGTTCTATGTTCTTACAGTTTAGGTGGATAAAATAAGGGTGAAGAGGAATGTAATCTGAACATGCTTAGTGTTTATCTAATTAAGTTGCTGTCCGTCATTTATTGTAAGTGCCTAAAAAAAGGCAGAAGGCTGAGTGAGTGCCAGTTTCAAAGCCAGGACTTTTATGACCATGCATCTGATGCTCAGTTTCTTGTGCAATTCATTAAATCTTGGAGTGGTTTCTGTAAGCAATGCTATGACTCATTTTGTTCCTGTGTTGAAGATCATCCTTTTTTCTTGCTTTTATCTTCTGGCCGAAAGAATCTATTTTTAATTTTGTTTGCAAGTGTATGAATTGGTCACAGAAGAGTGGTGGAGACTTGACATTGTGAGGGAGTTTTTCTCCACTGTTGGCAGGCAGTCATTCATGTAAGAGCATAGTTGGTGAATGTCAACAGAATATCCAAAGCAGATCACCCAAACTTTTCCCCACCTGACAACCACCAGCTGGGCAGGGAGGCAAAACGTGATCAGAAGCACAAAAACCCAAATGTAACATACTGACTGCAAGCAGCGAACTAAAGAGAGGTCTATTCAGTGTCCCAGTGGGCACAGTCACTGATTGTTGAGTCATCTTGTCATCTAAATTATTTTTTCTAAGAGGCTGAATCAGTAGGGCTACAGAAGGATTGACTGGTAAATGTCAAGCCAATGTCTTCTTAAGACCAGATGTGTGTTGATTGGCAATATGCATGCAACCCAAATATGTATCTCTTTTAAGGCAGTCTCTGGATTGCCTCAATTTCCTCTCTGCTTAGTGCCAATTAGGTACTAATTGGGCAGCATGGTAGTGTAGCGGTTAGCGTAATGCTATTACAGCGCCAGCGACCCGGGTTCAATTCCCACCGCTGTCTGTAAGGAGTCTGTACGTTCTCGCCGTGCATCTGCATGGCTTTCTTCCGGGTGCTCTGGTTTCCTCCCACATTCCAAAGACGTACAGGTTAGGAGCTGTGAGCATGCTACATTGGCACTGGAAGCGTGGCGACATTTGTGGGCTGTCCCCAGCACATTCTCAGTAATGCAAAAAGATGCATTTCACTGTGTGTTTCGATGTACATGTGACTATTAAATAAGTATGTTGTCTTATCTTACTTGGTGTTAAATGTATGTGCAAGGCATGTTGGGACCCTAATAGCTAATTAATATTATCAGGACCCCTGGGATAGGACTCTCTGGTATGGTAGTACAGCTGATAACACTGCTTCCTCACAGCTCCAGGGACAATCCTGACCTTGAGTACCCTCTGTGTCAAGTTAGCATGTTTTCCCTGTGACCACATCTGTTTCTGTAGGGTGCTCCCA
>JARFYF010000056.1:12403554-12415313 GCA_030265395.1 Rhina ancylostomus
TTGTAGTGAGTGGACTTTCACAGCCCCTCTCCACTCGGCCCAAACACTTTGACATTGGGTACATAGAGAACTGTGATGTTCCTCCCATGGAACAGCTCATTGAAGAGGTTATTGTGGCACCACAGTGCATCCTCTACACTGTGTATTAGGGTATTAGGAAATTAGAAGGGCAAGAAAGGAACCTGGACATTTTCAAAAATTTACAGTTTTTGTGGCAATCTGGTACAGGCAGCTGGCCCTGGGAAATCTTCCCTGGAGCGATGTTCTGATGGCTTTGTGGTTACAGTTTGAGGTTGGTCACTCCACCACCTCTGGCTATTACAAGTGGAACAGGAGTTTGTATCATATTGTTTTTAGAGCTTATGGAAGAAATATGAATTGGGGCTATTAAACTTAGTGTTACCTATAAAAAACTAGCTTTTATTTCACACTGTATCTTCCACAACTTCAGAATTTACAGTCAATTTACTACTTTCGTTGTTTTTTCACCGTTGGATAGGAGTATGCAACTCGATTTGAAGAGTGGCAACATGGCAGTATTAGGATTTAAATATTATGCTCTTATGTTTTCAGGAGGACGAGGGCTGCAGATTCTGAATGTACAAGAAGAAAATGCTGGTCGCTACAGTTGTGTTGTGACTAATATAGCTGGTGAGGCTGTGAAGGATTACGAGCTCAAAGTCTTCAGTAAGTTTTTACTGACAAGTTGTACCTTCTAAATTCTGTTTGAAGCAGGTCTCATAAGGAAAATCAGTGAGATATAAGAAATAAGTGTGAATCTGTTTTATTTTCCATTGAAAATTTATGTTTATTAATTCTGAAAGTATTGGAAAGGGGGCTAAAGTTTTGTTTGACTGAACTGCTGGAAGTGAAAGGACATCTAATGAAACATTTTGGACTGAATCCAAACACAGCTGGAAACACAAAATGATGATAAAGCACCTCAAACCTCCAAAGGGAATCTGTGCCAATTTGTGTTTGAGAAAGGACTGAGGGATGTTGAGGCAGGGGAGGACAGGTGGGAGGAAACCTGGTGAACTTTCAAAAGTGGATGAGAAGAAATGAATGGGCTTTTCCTGGTTCACCTTTATTTTCTTATCCTCAGAATATAAAGGGAAGTCAGACCAATGTCCAGTCACAGCAGTTTTTTTTCCATTTGAAATATAAGTGTCCCAGTGTAGAATGCACCACTGCCATAGGATGGCTCCTCGCAAGTTTTCCTCCTCTACAATGCTGGCAGAATTGGGCCTGGTTACTTTGATTTTTCACCCCCTCTTTGTAGCCTTTTCCTGCCTATAATGTGAATCAGAAGATCAAGGATTTTGGAAAGAAAAGGGCTGCCTTTTGTTTAGTCACCCTCATTCAAGTACAGGTCCTCCCCAGCCTACGAATGCCCAAATTATGTACAGCTCGTACATGCGGATGAGAGCTTGGGAGACCAGCGGGACGGATTTGCCGGCTGCTGTGGCGCTATCTTCTGCCACGTGGAATCGTGGTTCACAGCCGCAGTGCTGACTTGTGAACTGTCCGGGTTACAAACAGTTCACAAGAACAGAACTCTGCCGTAACCTGGGGAGGACCTGTAGTTTGTCAGATGACTGGTTACTAGACCCCTTGTCATTGCCCATATGCCACATCTATAGGCTGTTTAAATGATTGGGATTTTGTTGTTTTTTTGCTGCTTCTGGGTTGGGCATCCAGTTGCAACACTGGTTGGGCACATTCCATGAGGTTTCATCACCCATCCTCCTACCTCTAACAATCCCAAACCACCAACCTCCAACCTCACCCCTCATCTCCCCCTCTTGGCGCTTTATATTCCTATGCCATTTAGAAATTGAATAGATTCTTTACTTTACAGCTTTCTTTCCCATGGCCAAAAGTTTTATAACACATAAATAGAAGTGTTTTCTCACAGCAAAACTCTAAAGGTTAGTCCTTCATTCCTGGAGAATTCCAGAGGGATTGCAAACTCTCCTGGAAGTATCTTGGAAAGGGAACTCGATGAGCTAGGAGCAGTCCATACCAGCCAGAATAGGGAAAAAAAAGCCTAAATCTTATTTTGGTACAGAACTTGTCATTCTCAACAAGGTAGATAATTTTCTTAAAATTCCTTTGTATCAGTTCCTCCACAGATTGTGAAGGATGATCAGACAGCAAGAAATTTTCGTGTAACTCAGGTCAAGACCAAGGTGAATACCTCACTAACCCTGGCATGTGAATCCTGGGCTGTGCCACCTCCTGTTCTTCGCTGGTATAAAGATGGCCAGGTAACAGCCATGAACGAACACAATGCAGAATTTTGTGTTTTTCTTTCACTGATTTTCATGCTTAGAATGAGTGACAAAAAAATCACCTGTAAACAACTTTGCCAACTGATAAAATCACCATTTTTGACTAAAATTTGCAACAGTGTTCTCTCAAGCTGAAATCCAAGAGCTTGAGGATCTTCAGAAGAGTGGGTCATGCAGTGTAGGTTTATCATTTCTCTCCTATAATCTGAGTCAGAGTACCCAGGAGAAGAAACTTTCAGTGGATAATATTCCATTTTTTTCTTGTAAGAATAAGGCCTTTCCTTTTATTCCCCCATTATTCAAGATAGCTAACATATCCTGCCATCTTTGCTCCCACTGAGCATATCTATGAAGCTTGATATGGTAGACTTATCCTTGCCACAGTCACTGTTGTGTTGGGCTCAGTTAGATTTAAGAAAATAAAGATTGAAAATTACGTGCATATGTGTGTAGGAAGACTTATTTGAAAGCAGTGTTTCAAGTTCAAGATCCCAAACTTGGCACAAAACTCATGAGCAGCAGTTATACATGTCCTCCAATATGCTTCTGAGAACTGGACTACCAACACCTGGTACATTTAGTCACTGTAAAGATACAACCAATGCTGACTCTGCAAAATGATCCAAATCCAATGGAAGAATAAGCGAACCAATGTGTGTCGCACTGAGATCCAGGCAACACTCAGTCAGCTTCACATGCCGAACACCAGACTCCCAAAGCAGACACTTTATTCTAAGCTCCATCCTGGGAAGAGATCACAAGGCAGTAAGAGGAAAATATTCAAAGATGTGCTCAAAGCCTCCATAAACAGTTACTGTATTTCCGCTGACTCCCTGGCTCATGACTGCTTAGAGAAGGAGAATGAGTGATGGTACTGAAAACATTGTCCATGCACAAAACCCCAGTGTGAACACCTCAAAAACTACCCGCTCCCTTGCCTGTCAGGCACTTCCTGCCTCAGCTATAGTAGAGTCTGCGGGTCCCACAGCAGTCTCATTGGTCACCTCAAAACTGATAGAATTGGAGTGGAAGCAATTTATCTTCCATGCTGAAGGATCACCTAAGAAGTCAAGAGGATTTGAAACCGTAAAAATAAGAGAGGAAGATGAATGGTTGATGTGAGAAGTCATATTTTAACTTGACTGCAGACCCTGACATTGAATATTAATGGCACCTTTCTTCTGTATAGCCACTCATTTATCAATACCCCCTTGCAGCCTGCTATACATCATATTTATCATTATCTAAAACCAAATCATTCCTTGTTCCAAAAAACAAACTGATGGAGGAACTCAATGGGTCAGGCAGCATCTATGGAGGGAAATGGACAGTTGACGTTTTGGGTTGAGACCCTTCATCTGGACACTGTTCCTCTCTAGATCTCTTATGGGTATGGTGTTGCTGTGGCAGTTGTTGCAGGACAAATAACCTAGACACCTGATCTACACTCCAGAGTCCTGAGTTAAAATCCCACCATATCAGCTGTGGAATTTATGTATAGTTCATCATCAAGAATTTTTTTTTAAAAACAGCTCATTCTTATTGATGCCCACAGAATTACTCAATGTCATTAGTTTCAGTTATGTCCTTAAGCAGAGGAAATCTGCTACCCTTTAATGAGCCTAGCCCATATGTTACTCCAGATCCATGTAGTTGGCTGTTAAATGGTCTCTGAAATCCCCCCACAAGCATTCAGTTCAAGGGCAGTTAGGAATGTGTAATAAACACTGGAATTGCCAGCTAAACCCAGGTCCCAAAAATTGGATGAATGAAATAAACTCTTTGTTAAACTTGATAAACAGCTATTTTTAGTTATTTGTGCATAGTGCTATGGGTTTTGCTGGTTATTGAAGATGTCCAACAGAACCTTACCTATCCTAAATGGAAACTAGGAATGTCTGGATATAAGCACCAGCCATTGAAGGAATGTGGGCAATAAGTCATTTCCTTCTCCCCTCTAACCTCCATTGGCTAGCGGCAGCTCAAAGGGAAAATTGGGTTAAAGTTCTACTTCCATCCACTGTGGCTTCTCACCGTAGGTGCTCAAGCAATGGATTTATCAGGGACCCGTGGAAGGAAGGTGCCAGTGTGTAGAGGTTAATGTTACCATTGCCTCTTATTCCAGTTGTTGGCAGGGACTGAACATCTCCAAATTCTTGATGAAGGACACATTCTCCAAATCAAACGCACAAAGGTGTCGGATACAGGACGTTACACCTGCGTGGCCACAAATATTGCGGGAGAAGATGAGAAGGACTTTCACGTCAACATTCAAGGTCAGCAGTCATTCTGAAGGTAGCAGTCAGCGTCAGTAGTGATGTGTTTCCTTGTAGCCCTGTGTTCTCTGCTGTCTGTTTGTTGCTCTCAGCTTCAGCCCGTTTGTACCCCTGCGCACAGTTCCAGTCCACACAGTAATGCTCAGTGCAGTTTCAGGTTTGCCACAAAAAGCCACACGACGAGTACTGGGTTACAAATGGTGTTACGAAAGGAATTGTGAACTTGCCTTGGAGGATGAGAAACTCAGGACAGGGCTAGTTCTGGCTTAACACTTTAAATGTGTGGAACTGTATTACAATACAAAATAGATTGATTATGTTTCTTCCAACACACTGCAGTGCCTCCCATCTTCCAGAAGGTGCACGGAGTGAACGCTGCCTGGGAGGTGATATTTCAGGAAGATGAAGTTGAGGATATTGTGGAACGCCGGGAAGTGATTGTGAATAATCCAGTTTCTCTTTACTGCGAGACAAATGCCATCCCACCACCCAAACTCTCCTGGTACAAGGATGGTAAAACTCTCTTTGCCACAGATGATATCGTAATTCTTCCAGGTATAGTTGCTTACTCCGAGAAGGAGTCTGTTGCTTCTCCAGACTGCTTTACTGAGCTGTTCATTTTGACACATGGTTTCCACTTTACAGAATGAAAGACCCCAAAAGAGCCATGTGCCATTTTGCATTGTAGACCAATCCCCAAAATAAAGACATTATTGCAACACATTATTCTGGACAGAAGCATTGCCTCAACATTCAAAACAACTTTAGGAGGGTGGTGAAGTCCTTTTGAGAAACCACCATCTTGAACATAATTTGAATGGAGTTGTGTTAAGGATGACAGTTTGCAAGCAGCAACGGAGTTGGGTTAAGATTTACAACTCTGTTCATTCACTCCATGGAGCTTGTTTGAAATCCAGCTCAGATTGGTCAGGTAAAAACTTACTCTCCCTTCTGCTGCAAAACCAAAGTAAATAGGTTTGTACAATTTCAATGAACTTCAGAGTGGGGATGAGTTAATGCCTCAGAGATACTAAAGGAAAGGTGTTTTATTTCTCTGCTTTCTGTTCTTATTTTGAAATTGTTTCACCTGTGCGAAGTGGGCAGAACATCCTAGTGTATATAGCTTCCTGGTAGCTTATGAGTGACAAATAGAACATCTCCTCTTTCAGTCAGGGGCCAAAGGGTAGTTGTTGGGCTGGTGCTACATATTGCTGTGATGGGCACTCTTCCGAAATTAGGGTTACGGTTGAGACCAGAGGGTAACCAGGCCATATTATAGATGACTTGAGAGAGTTTGGGGCTATTGCTGGGAACAAAAGTTGTGTAAATGTTCAATTTTGGGCACGTTGACACAAATATAATTTTGCCTCATTAAATTTTAAATGTGTCTTTATAAAACCTGATGCCAACATGCTGACTGTTAACCCTAGAACACCCTGGCATAGAAATATATCCTTGAATGCACAGTGTAATAGCAGCTGTGTATTCTACTCTGCTTCCCAAATCTCAAGTATTGCACATACAGCACAAGGAACTGAGGACAAATTTTTACCCTCTTAACTTTTGGTAGCCAGTCATCAGAACACTGGTCCCTATCCTACAGCACTTTGGGCTCATGAAATACTGAAAGTCCAAGTTATCATCATATTGTGAAACTGACCAGCCCTTAGGCTGCAGATGGTATTAAGTTGTTAAGGCAGTTAAAGTAAATTTGCCTTCCTTTAGTCAAGTTGAATGCCAAATAGCAGGGAGCATTCTAGTGTTCTGTGTTTATTATGGATCTTCTGAGTGTATGCATATACATGGTTCATGCATTTGGACACAAGGCTGCCATTTCAGGAGCTTAACAGAAGAAACTGGGACGTTAATGACCTCTTTAAGCCAACGCTTTACATTTTACATTCTTATGCATGTTGTGCAGCCTATGTCTGATTACTCTACTCCCGGCTGTAATACTTCCTGACTTTTAGATTGACAGGATGTGCAGTCAGGGTCTTACATGAATTCCAAACAGAGTTTGTGAAAAATAGGATAATTGTCAGCTGCAGGCTGCACAGCAAAGACTTATGGCGAATTCTCTCATGGGACAGTTGTCACTCCAGATCCTCATGCAATTGCTGAAGGAATAATGGCACTTTCAAAGTTCTCAATCATTGTACCAACATTGAAAAATTAAAATAAAAAGTTACTCGTTAAAGGGAGACTGTTATTCTTGACAAGCGGAAGAATAACAGGAAAAGCATTATTTTCATCATCTGTAAGAATCATCATGGTTTTGATGTATTAGGATGCCCCACTGTTCAACAAAGATCAGATTGCTTAACCAATAGATGTAATGGGCCTCTGAGTCAGGCCAGGAAGTCTAAAGTTACATGGTGAGTTAGCTTAACTTTATTGGTAGGGATCAGGGAAGGGTGTATTGTAATTTAACTCCATGTCCTTGTCACACGTGAGGTGAAAATCAGCCAGGATTCTCAATCCCATTTGTTTTCTGGTGACTCGAGCTGGAAAGTACATTGCAGGACGTTGGCTCCTAATTGGAACACGTGGCTGCCAGAATCAAATAGCCTGCTAATGCTCATCAAGATGAAATTCCCGTGGGCATACCATCTCTCACTCTGGCAATTTTCATCACCGCGACATCAAAGCCGACCTCTCTTGAACTTATCTCCATAAACTTGAGGTCATCCCCTATGCTAACAAGTCATGTCTTGAGATGTTTTGCTCATTATAAATACAAGTTGTTGTATGACTTCACACAGGGGACTTTCACTTTTGGCAGCTATGACAACATAAGCACAGTATGGGTCAGTGATGTTGAGAAGGGAGGGTAGAAAAAGAGGTTTGCCAACCATTTCCTTTTAATTAAACTCTTGCCCCTTCAGAAGGGTAACTGATCAATGGAAAAAGACACATTGAGTTGCAAAAAAGGCAAGAGAAAAGCTTCCACTAGCAGAACAATTGCAAACAATATCAGAAGATTGGCCTTTCATTTGATAAAGTGAGCCTTTTGAGAATAGACCCAGTGTAAATTTATCAGTGAGGAGGAACATCAGTCAGAAACATTAGAGCAATAATTGATTGCCCTTGCTGAAATTAGCGGTGAAGTTCAAGACTCCAGAAGCTTGTGATGGATCACCAAGTATTCCCTTTCTAACTAGTCTTCAAGATGGTTCCCACATATCCTTCTGTCATTAAGGGCATATTCTTTGAAAAGAGTTTTTCAAACAGTTAGCTAAAACTTGAACTTTAACCCCTTACTAGGAAGCCATATCCTGCAGATCCCCAGGATGCGTGTGGATGATGCTGGGAGATATACCTGCCAAGCTGTCAATGAAGTTGGAGAGGACCAGCTCCACTATGAGCTTGTGGTCCTAGGTGAGTATTCAAATGTAAAGAGTCCAATGATATCCTGGTCAATCTATGGTAGGATTGAGTGTGTGCTGTTGCTTTGGCAGATGCTTAAGTGTGGCCTCCCATAATAGTCTTAAATTTTGACCAATTGGCGATAATTTAGGCAGCTCCATTCCATGCTCTTGCCTTTTTACTTTTCATTCTCCCTTGGGGGTGAAGGATTGTACCAGGGTAGGCAAATAAATGCACTGCATTCTGCATAAGATATTTGGAATGGAAATAGGCCATTCAGCTCAATGAAGTCCCACTTGACTATCTCCCTCTGTTTCCTCTTCTGAATCTGTCACCATTACCCTTCACCCAGCTTCCCCTTAAATATATCAGTACTATTTACTTCAACCACACCCTGCAACAGCCAGTTTCACATTCTTCTCATTCTTTGGGTGAGTTTCTTCTAATTTCATATTCCCATCCCGATCTTCCTTTTTTTTGACGCATCTGTAAGATATTTCATCAAATGGTTTTTTTCTTTGATCATTTAATTTTGTTGTTCCTCTTTGCCTTCTTGCTTTTTTTTAACTTCTACTCCCTTTGTGTTCTCTCTTATCATGCACTCTGCTGCCTGTGTGCTTCATGGACGTCTCTTTCATTTCTGACTTCCAGTGTCCTCAGTTTGTTCCTTTTATCAGCACTTTGTCAGAGGCTGTGTCTGATGCAATGCGCACTGCTGCCTGGCTGAGATTTCTAAATGCTGAGCTATGTAACATCACTCAGACTTATTAAATTCAGTGAACCAGTAAATGAATCAGTGAGCGATTGACTTGCTGCAGACTGCCCGACAAGCCAGGTACTGCAGACTGCAGATCTATCCAAAAGGGGCAGACTTTTTGTAAGATTTCAGCATGCTTATCATAATAATAAACATACATTTTACAACGTGTAAAATTTGAAAATTTCAGGATTTGCTTCATTGATATTAAATCATTAAAATCAAAACATCTTTCATTAAAATTCCATCAAATCTTCCTTCTTATTCCTATTCCTCTTCTAACCTTATCTTTTGCGTTGTCTTATTGCTAACATTTATTTTTCACTGGTTAATCCCTTCGCCATTATGGTAATTTATTTTGTCTTTCCTCAGCTCCCAACATCAATCCACAGCATTTAAAATACTTGACAGATTAATGTCCAAGCCTCAAAGGCGTCGATTTTCACCCAATCAAATGCAAAAGGCTGTAAGATCTAATAGTTTGTCTTTAGATTGTGTCTTTTTTTATTGAGAAGGCCGTGACATAAAGTTCAGTAAGGATAAGAGACAAGGTCAGTCAAAATCAATGATTGGTTTAGGTTTTCATTATCCTAAAAAGATACCGAGTAAAAATTACTATAATCATTGGGAGCAACTTTAACAAAGCTCACAGTATATTGCTTTCTTGAAATTGGTGGGTGGGTATTAATTAAGCATTTTACCAGTTCTGAGAGTTTGGTTAAAATTGTCTTTATTCAGTAGTAGGGTTCAGTTAAACACCCCTTCTGAGTGTATAAAGGTGTGTCATGGTACTTAGTCCAAAGGCTTGAAAATCTGCTTTATGAAGCAGGAAGGTTTTCTATTTAAACTCTTACGTACTTTGGAAACTAGCCACGCTGAAAGAGCTCCAGTTTGTAATAAGCACAGCCACAGAGAGCATGTCTCCTGACCCAAGAAGCTGAAGACACATCTCTGAAACCAAACTGGCAGGAGGCCAAAATTCAGAAACTTAAACAGGTGGGAAAGTACTGCTTAGTCATCACTAAATGCAGTAATCATAACACCAAGTAGGTCTGGAGCTGTAGAAGGCATTTACATTTGCACAGTTGTTGTCCAGGTTTCATGGATCACCATGTTTTTTCAGCTTATCTTTTTATTACGTTCTCCAACTGTACAGCTGAAATTTGAATAATAAATTATAGCAATAAGATAAAGAAAATTATAAAATTAGAAGAGGAATGGGAATAAGAAGAAGGTTTGATGAAATGTTTGGTATTTTTATTGAAAGATGTGTTGATTTTAAGGATTTTGTGTTAATGAACAAAATCCTGAAATTCTCAACCATTATATGATGTAAGATTTGTGTTTATCATTAACATAGGCATGCTCCCTTTTGAATGTTCGCACATCAATAGATTCGCAGGTACATTTGACAGATATAACCTGGAACATCCTGTATAGGCAGAGCCTCAGCACTGTCCTCCCCCCCAACCAAACGGTGATTGCGAATAATCCTTCTCAGCCCTAACCTGAGAGATGGCCTTTGCTCTTGTCACCATCTTGTCTCTAGGTCAAAACATTGTAGATTCAGATGCCACCCATCAGGGCTTGAATCCATATCCAGATCAGAGATTCCAACATCTATTTTTGGTTGATTCCACCCTAACCTCCATGATTCCTGTGCCCTGATCTCTTTCTATGAAACTGCTTTTTGCCTAATTATTATCATTGTGGATGTAACCAGAACCCCAAAATATTTCAGCCGTGTTTTCACTTTCCTGTTTTAATTATGGGTTTAACATGAAGCCAATCTCATGGTCTTGGAAAATCCTCAGATTTGTTTCCATTTCCCTGATATAACTTTGCCAGAATAATGTGGGGAAATTCCAAGTACATCTGAGGAATTTCCTGGCTGCTGTAGCAGTGTGGACAACTTGACTGATAGGAAAGCTGTGGGGTTCCCCTTTCAGTGAGTGAGAGATATGGGCCAGATCCAGGATAAACATTTATCTGGAATCAGAATGGGTTTGTATTAAGGTTTATTTCAAAGGGGAGTTATGGATCATTGGAGGAGGTGAATTCCTCCATTGACCATTAGCGCCATTATTGAGAATTCATGAAGTCAGAGGAATTATTTATTTATCAACTTAAGGTGCCAGTAAGCAAAAAGCAACATAAATCCAAGGAACCCAAAAGAATCTTACTAAAATATGTTGCACAGTGGGTGATAAAGTTATTCACAGTTTAGAAAGTTATTTATCTAGCTATGTAAGGTGTTATGAAGACTTTGATGCTGACAGAAAAGAGAACTGCAGATATTTGACATAATATTTTGGGGAACTTGCTGCTAATGATTCATCTGTGAATAACATCAGGGACACCAGGGGTCAGGAATTGAAATTGGTTTATTATTGTCACCTGTACAGGGGTACAGTGAAAAACTTATCTTGCATACTGTTCATACAAATCAATTCATTACACAGTGCATTGAGGTAGTACCAGGTAAAACCATAATGGATTGGAGAATAAAGTGCAACAGCTACAGAGAAAGTACAGTGCAGGTAGACAATAAGGTGCAAGGTCATAACAAGGTACATTGTGAGGTTAAGAGTCTATGTTATTGTACTAGGGAACCATTTAATAGTCTTATAACAGCAGGGTAGAAGCTGTCCTTGGGCATGGTGGTACGTGCTATCAGGCTTTTGTATCTTTTGCCCAATGGGAGAGGGGAGAAGAGATAATGTCCAGGGTGAGTGGGGTCTTTGATTATGCTAGCTGTTTTAATGAGGCAGTAAGAAGTGTAGACAGAGTCCACGGAGGGGAGGCTGGTTTCTGTGATGTGCTGACTTCAGTCATAACCAGGAGGCAAAGAACTGAACAAGGCATGTTTAAGCTGAAAAATGTTGAAAAGATCCTTAAGTTAGAATTATTTGTGAGGCCGCACTCAGGAATAGCTTCTTCCCCTCTGCCAACAGATTTCTGAATGGTCCATGAACACTACTTTGTTATCCCTCTTTTGCACTATTTATTTATTTTTGTAACTTATAGTAATTTTTATGTCTTTATGTCTTGCACTGTACTGCTGCC
>JARFYF010000056.1:12416828-12427436 GCA_030265395.1 Rhina ancylostomus
CATGAGTACACGTCATTTAATAGCGGCAGGCGCGCACGCACACACACGCACACACACACAGCAGAGCAGAATGTGTTTTGCTTTGAATCAATTGTAATTCTCCTTTCTGACAGTAGAGGCACTGCTATGGTTAAAGAGTGAATTAGGAACTAAGTGACTGTAATGATAGGTCTTGTATGTTTGGAAGTCTACTTTTGCCATGTATATTTGTGCATAATTAATTATTTGCCTGCTCTAACCTTGCCAAGAGGCACTAAAAACACATGCAGATTTAGCACACAAGCACTAATTCCGGAGTTGAAAACTGTCCTCACCAGGAGATGGGAAAAGGATGGCCAACACACAGTGGAACTTCTCAGGTGGTTCAGTGATCGAAGGCACTGCTCTTCCTGATACTGAGAGTCCTGGTGGAAGGGTCGTGAGCAGGAGGGATCTCCTGAACTGACAGTGGTGAAGGAGCCTCCCCCTCACTCTCCTGTCCCTCTGTCCTGCATCAGCTGCCTGGCTTCATCCTCCTTACATTCCTCCAAGTGCGATCCTCTTCCCTCACTTCCTTCACTATCTAGAAGACGCCCATCAACAAGTATCTCCCTTCCCCTTGTGACTTTACCTGTAATCTGTCAAATTAGATAGTTCCTTTTGAGCTCTCATAGAGTTTCCATGTTAGTAAATTGTAGGATAGGTTTTGGCAAACCTTCTCAGAATCTATTGTGATGTGATTCAAAAGTCACCCTCAGGCTCTAGCTGTTAGCGAAAGTTGAGCATGCCTTTCAGTGGAGCGGGGAATTCTGAACAATAGCTTCCCAGTGGGCTGGCTGGTGTTTGAAGTCATTGGCTAGAGCACCAGCCTCCAAAAGACAGGGCAACCTCTTCAATAAAATTAGCAGGCAGTTTACTTGTTACTTTGATAATAACCCTCTGGCTGGTCAATCCTTGTGTACACATTACTACCTTGGCACTTTAAGATAAATATGAGCTAGACTAGCGTTCCACCTCCAGGCCCCATCATGGTCAATGGAGACGATTCTTTTACATCTGAAATACTGGGGAATACCCACAATGGCCTTACCAATGTGAATCCAATTGGACAAATTGGTCATTATAGTAAAACTACAAAAATCCACTATCCTATTGTTTGGAAAGCTTTCTGGTTCAGTTTCTGGTTTACCAGAACCCAGTTCTGTGTTCCCTTTAAACTCATCAGGGCCCCATTTCCACCCTCTCTTTAAACTCTTCAGGCACTGTTAACCATGCTTCCTTTAAATTCTAGGCCCTGTTTCCCAATTCCCTTTAAACTCTCCTGGTTCTCTGGAGATTTATTTTGCTATTGTGTAACACCTTAAAAAAAGAATTAAAATTCATTGGTGTATTAATAGGAATATTGTCCAGTATTCCAGAAAATCCATCAATCTGGCACCACCAAAGTCCCTAAAGTGCTGGATTATCAGAGCTTTACTATATTTCATTCATCCTGTTCATCTAATTAATCCCGTTGATTCTGGTTACAAGAATTAAATGTTATTATTTGTAACATTATAAATGTTATTATCTGATTACTTTGTAAATCAGAACTAACTTTTCTCACACATTCCTATTTCCCTTCTCTAGTCCCTCCTGTCATTCATGCAGAAGGGGATGAATTTGGAGAGGAACTTGTGCTGATTCTAAATGAAACAACTCAACTGCGTTGTGAGGCAAATGGGAACCCTGAGCCTTCCATCTCCTGGCTCAGAGATGGCCAGCCCGTTACTACAGATCACAGACTCCAACTTCTGGATGGTGGCAAAATTCTCCAGGTGAGGCCTCTGGAGATTAGATGAATAATTAATTGCATTGAGAAATAATTGCACTGAGGAAAACAAAGAAAGATTGACCAAATAGATGCTGAGGGGCAGTTTTCTCAAGCTAGCGAATGAAGAACCATGGGCATACAAATGTGAGGTAAGGCATTTTGGGTCATCTGATATTGGCAGGGCATATGCAGTAAATTGCAGGGACCTTATTATTGTTGAAGTACAGAGGGACCATGAGGTGCAAGTTCATTAGCTCCCTGAAGATGACAAAACAGATGGATAGGATAGTGAAGAAGTCATTTAGCTTGCTTGTCTTCATAGGCAGGGGTATTGAGTATCAGAGCTGGGATGTCATTTTTCAGCTGTACAAGAAATTGGTAAGGCCACACTTGGAATATTGTGTGCAGTTCTGGTCATCCCACTATAGGACGGATGTAGTAGCACTATAAATAGTGCAGAAGGGATTCACTAGGATGTCCCCTGGAATGGAGAGCTTTAGTTACAAGGAGAGATTGGACATGCTGGGATTGTTATCACTGGAGTGCAGGAGGCTGAGGGGGGACCTTTTGAAGGTTTGTAAAATTATGAGAAGCATAGATAGGGTAGATAGTCACAATCTTTGTCCAAGGACAGGGAAGTCTAAAATGAGAGGACATAAGTTTTTAGGTGAGAAGGGAAATATTTCAGAGATTTGAGGGGCAAGTTTATCATACAGAGGGTGGTGGGTATATGGAACAAACTACCAGAGGACGTGGTAGAGGCAGGTACAATTACAATGTTTAAAAAACATTTTAGATAGGTACATGGATAGATTATGATACCTAGATGGATAGATACGTAGGAAAGGTTTAGAGGGATATGAGCCAAATGCTGGAAAATGGGATCAGTGTAGATAGGTATCTCAGTTAGCATGGATGATTTGGGCTGAAGGGCCTGTTTCCATGCTGTACGACTCTATGGGATTATGACTCCTCTCTCATATTAACTGTTGGCAATTTAGAACTGAGCTGGGATGAAATTTTTTCACTCAAACCTGTACATTTTTGAGATTCTCTGCTGCAGAGGACTGTCTTCTCTGCTTGTGAATATATTCAGCACTGAAATCGCTAGGTTTTCCAACACTAAGGAGATCATGGGGGTTGAGCAGGAAAGTGGATTTGTGGTACACGATTTGCAGAGGTCTCACTGAATGGCAGAGCAAGCTAGAAAGGCCGTACAGCCTACTCCTGATTTGTATGTTTTTATAGGGAATATGAATATATTTGTTGGAATCAAATCCAGTGAGTGGCTTCCTAGTTCTGGAAGAACCTCCATTCCATCCTCTGCTGAGTTGTCTTCTGATTGGGGTTGATTGACATGTTGCTTTTTATGCTTCATCTGTAGATTCATTCTGTGCAGATATCTGACACAGGTGGCTATCTCTGTATTGCTGAAAACCCAGCGGGAACAACAGAGAGGCTTTTCAGCCTCCGTGTTCAAGGTAATGATCTCTGCTTTTTGAGAACCTGCTCTACAGCTCTTATGACATTTGAGTCCCCAGTGGTGGTGGTTAGGGTGTGGGAAAGGAAAGGGGATGCTATCAATATCGGAGACTTGACATAATCTTGTGCTTTTAATATAGTAAACAATCTCAAAATATTTTTTGAAGGTACAGTGAAAAACCTGAACACAAAACCAAAATAGAGAAGTTTCAGGAGTTCCATTAAACATGGAAATATTTAATCAATTACATCATTTTGGGGAATTGGGTTTTCCCATTGCAATGCAGTAGGCCCAGATGTGCAGAGTATTTGAGAAAAGCTTTTCATCTGATATTTTCACCTCTAGTTTTCCTCATCTCTGCTTTCCAGAATCTTTTTTCCCTGACTGTATTGATTTTATTAATCCCATGCTGGTGACAGGTCCTCTGAACTTCCTGTGTCTTTAACGTACCAAGATCAGGGCTTAATTCACCAGCTCCTTCCACAAAATAGTTTCCAGTAACTCATATACTCTCTATCTATATTGGTAAGATAAAATCACAATATTAATAAAAGCAAATAAATTTAATGCCTATTTGCTGTGGGTTAATGTTTACAGTTCTGAAAAAAATTTTCAGAAATGAAGGAAGTTCTAATTGTGTTAATCCCTTGGAATGCAGGGTCTGGTGTTGGTGTAGGGACTAGTCAGCCTTGATTCACATCTTATTTCTTTGTGCAGTGCCTCCAAGAGTACTTGGCCCCAACCCGGAGAATATTAATGTTGTGATGAACAATCCCATTTGGTTAACGTGTGAATCCCGAGCACTTCCTGCAGCAGCTGTCACATGGTACAAAAATGGGCTCCTGCTGCAGTTCAGCAGTGACATCCTCTATCTCCCAGGTGAGGCATTGACAGGAAAAAGTAGAACAGCCTTTGGTCTCTCAAGTGATATCATTTTGCTGGGCACTGTCCATAGCCCAGCATCTCCTGATCATGATGCCACTGAAGAAACAGTTCCTCACAGGGGAGCCCAGAGAAGATGCACCAACAAATGGCTATCACTCCTTATAACACTCAGACAAGTCAGATTATCCGTTCAAACCAGTTATAAATGCTTTATTTGAGCTACTTTTGTGATGTGAAAGTATTTGTAGATGCTTCCTTAACTTAGTTACTTTATGTAATATTAAGTATGCAAAATTGAGTTATTCCTACAATACCATTCAATGCATCAATCGGCAGTTTGTTAGTTTTTGGTATGTAGAATAACTTTGAAGATTATAAATTATTCCCCTTTTTTTCATCTCGTCTTGAATTTAGCTGAAACCCAGACGCCCTGCCTTATTCAGAGGGTGAATAGAGTACAAACTGGAACACGGAGCCTAGAGGAGTGTTTCATTCGCTTCACCTCTTGTACTGAGGGAGCTGAGCTCAATCCAACTCCTGTCAGTGTGCAGTTCGGGAGATTCCTGCTTCCTATTGATACTTGGTAGACTTCACTGGAAGATGTGTGGTCATTAGGTGTGGTCATGATTAATTTAGTTACATTGCTTCCACTGCGAAACCCTGTAAATTCCTACTGCTCAGACTCGCACATGAAACATTGACTGAGCTATGAGAGAGTATCGAGTGCGCATGGAACTATATCCAGTCATAGGTTGTGGCCTCAAGAAGGGGCATTCAAGATGTTTTTTTCTGACTAGTCGTGTTTTGGTATGACAAGCCTATCCTACTTACCTGAACATAGTTTTTGGAAGCAAATAAGTGATAGCAGGATGCATTGTCTTCAATATGGAGTCCTGGAATTCACAAGGATTGTTGGATACATAAGAGGAAAATCTAAAAGCTGAAGCTCAATCACAGAGAGCTCTTGATTAACCCCAAGGAGCAAAGCTTGTTGTCTACACCTTAACAGGTCTGGTTATTTCATGCTCATTTTAATTGTTTCTTTGCATGATCTCTGATCTTGCCTTCTCATTTCAATTCCAGGTGGCCATGTCCTTCAGATTCCCAGAGCAAAGACTGAACATGGTGGCAAGTACACCTGTGTTGCTGCCAATGCAGCAGGCAGTGATGAGAAGCACATCCACCTCCATGTAAACAGTAGGTCTCAACACTAATTCATCGCCCATGAGTATGGAATATGGGGAATGGATGCTTCGGAGGAATATAGCAGCAAGCCACTGTAAGAGTAGCACCTGAGATCAGCATTGAGGGCTCCAAGTTAGGCACAGCATGTCTACATCCACAATAAAGCTCTCCATACAGACAGAAAAAGTGGTAGAGAGACAGTTCAGGCTGTCATCAGCATCCCCTTGCCTGATAACCTTCTGTTTACAGATACTCTTGTGGGTAAAGAAGAGGGATGGTTAGATCTCAGGGAGGATCTTAGGCAACAATTTTGGATGCATCTATTTCAATTAGCAGGTAGTATTCTTTTAACTTTTAGTCAATGTCTTTTCAATTTTTTCTTCAAAGCCCCGCCCACCATTAAACACAATGGCGATCGCTACTCAGAAACCATCAAGGCCCGTGTTGGGGAGACAGTCACTCTCAGATGTGAGTCAGATGCTGTTCCAGTTCCTACGGTCACGTGGTATAAGAATGACCACCAGCTGCCCCTGGGAAATGCTGCCCATATCCTCTCCGAGGGGCAGATACTCCAAATCAAAGATGTTCAGGTGACTTCTGTGTTCAGTGGTTCAAACTTTAACAGCAATTTAACTAGTATTTGTGTAGGTGGATGCTTGGACTCAGTGGACTGAAGGGCCTGTTTCCGTACTGTACTGTGTAAACTTTGTATTATCACATGTGAAGATGGCAGGTAAATGTCATCTCACATTTGAACTTTGAAATAACATTGCACACACGAATCCATATTGTTTGCAGAGACAACATTAACATTTCTTTTTATCGTTGTCCACTTTTTTGATTTCCAGTTGATCTCCCACATTCACTGCATTGAAATATAACTTCCATGAATCACAGTTTCTGTTTCCACAACACAGCCTCTTTTCCCATCCTGAACAAACCTTAACTCTTTAAAGAAAAAACCCTTGTGTTGAATTCTGCTCTGATGTTCTCTTAGTGCGTTCTCTTAAACTCCAGGATGGGGTACAGGAATTAGCTTGACAGTGATGCTTCTCTGACCTCCAACATTCCACCATTTCTCCAAATGAATTTTGGAAGACTGAGTACAAAATGTGGACATGAACATATAGCCCATTTTTTGTTTATATGCTTCAGATGAATTTTTAAGCACATTCATCTGAATTCTTCTAACAGAATTTTAATTGAATTTTCCTCTCACTCCTTAAAAGTTTCATTTTTAATGGCCACATACTTATGTCCTTCAGCTAAGCATTTATTTTGCTTTTTCTGCTTTCAGGTTACAGATTCTGGACAATACACATGTAAAGTCACCAACTTGGCTGGACATATGAAAAGGACCTTCAAACTGAATGTGCACTGTAAGGACAGGGAGCATCTTGACTGTCAAACAACTGTTTGCTCAGTGTATTGTACTTAAACCATTTTTTATCAAGTTTTTGGGTGGCTGTTCTTTTCTTCAGGAGATTGAGCACCAAGAATAGGATCCACAACAAGGTGGAATATGCATAAAGGAGGATAAGACAATGGACCAAATTTGTTTGTTGTTGTTGCTTCCTTCCTGTTTGGACATCTCTACATGCTGGGTGGAATTTTAACAGGCCCCACTAAGCAAAGGAGGGGTGGAGTGTGAGCTGTTAAAACTGATCAGCTCTGTTCCCTTCGCTGGTCTCAGCAAGCTTAGACTTTGCTTATTTGACCATGGATGAAAACTGGTAACATCAAAAATAAACACTGGAATATCCATTCAACCCTTCACACCTACTCTGCCATTCATTATGATGCATACCATATTCCTGTTCCCTCTCTATAACCCTTGATGCCTTCTCTGTCTTGAGACATTTGCTGAACTGAGATGGGAACCTCGTGTCTAATTGCACATCAGAGCGCCATGATGTCCTGATGGCATTTTAACCAGGGCTGAGAAGGGATATCATCCTGGCTTTCCAGCAGGTGGCATCTTGTGGAAAAGATGACGATGTTTCCAGGAGAAGTTTCACGTCCTGGCCCATCTGCAGTAGAGATGTTCTTCCAGTTCCCACATTAAAGCCTCTCCAGGCTGGAACTGTTCCCCTTATCTTTTGGAAGACCCTACCAAATTTCCCTGTGCTATTTACCTAGAATCCAGAAGTTGAACTTAAGAAACATGTAAAAAGCTGTTGGAACTCAGCGGGCCAGGCTGTTTCTGTAGGGGGAAATGGACATTCAGTGTTTCAGGTCAAGACAGCCAACATTTTGGATCGAGAGCATTCATCTGGACTTTGAAGGGTCTCAACCCAAAATGTTGGCTGTCCATTTCCCTCCACAGATGCTGCCTGACCCACTGAGTTCCTCCAGCTTTTTGTCTGTTGCTCCAGATTCCAGCATCTACTTGTGTTTCCATTGAACTTAAGCAACTCCAACCAGATCTACATTTACCTGCAGTTTTTCTGTTCCCTTTTCCTTCCTATGCCCCACAGAAGGACCATCAATCATTCATTGATGTATAAGATTACTCACGTCCTAAAACACGGGACAGCAACTGCCCAGCCCTCACCCATCTGAAGTCAGTCATGGGTTATAATCACCCCACCCTCTCACCATCTTCCTAATGTTATTTGGCACCTGTCATATATTATTCTTTTGTTTGGAGCATGGGGGTGGCCACTCTTCTTACAAACTATGGCAGATGCTCCCTGAGGATGCAGTGATATAGCTTGGGATGACGTACCAGTTCCCTCACACCCCTCCCTCATTGGGAGCTGGCTGAGGTTGCTGGCTAGTGATACAACAGAAACCACTTGTGTGTTTAACTTTACCTCATAAGTGACCACCATTCAAGACAAACTTGTTAACTTTAAATTTTTTAAACACTCTAAAGCATTCAGTTTGGAAAAACCAATCAAGTTTAAATACATTTTATTAAGAAAAGAACAAAGACTTACAAGTTGCCAAGGTTGAGATAAAATAGAGAAAATTGAAAGAAGCATCAAATTGTTGGTCTGTGATTTTCCTGAAAATATTCAAGTTATTGCTCATTCCTCCATTATTAATTCTTTTCCCTTATTTCAGCCCCACCAACACTTGAAGAACCTCTGCAGGAGGTTGTTACTCAGACGGCTGGCAGTGCCCTTGTCCTTTCTTGTCATGCCTCAGGAGTTCCACCACCCACCATCACGTGGCTGAAAGATGGGGAATCAATAGGTAGGACTGAGCAAAATAATTGTTGGAAAGAAAGACTTACAGTAATATTCTTTCAAGAAAACTCTCTGTGGCTTTTTGAAGTTTGATGAAGTTTGAATTATAGGAAACATGGTAATCGAATTGGGCACACCAAGTTCCACAATAAGATAACCAGATAACTTCTTTTCAGAAATATTGATTGAATTAAAATCTTCTGAAACATCGGAATAGGTCCCCTACTTTTTTTGTAAAATTGCTACGGTATCCTCTCTGTCAACCTGAGAATGCAGGTGGGTTTAAATTTCAGTATAAGGTAGGGCTTCTGACAGCATAGCACCACCTCAGTACTGCATCGGAGGGTCAGCCTAGATCTTTGTGCTCCAATCTCTGGAGTGGGGCCAGAAGGCACAACTTTCTGATAGTGCTAACCATTGAGCCATAGCTGACAGAGTGGTTAGAATGTGGAACTTGCTACTGCAGAGAATAGCGGCATTCAATGACTTGGATGCTCTAGAGGGATCTGGGTCAGTAAATGAAAGGAAAATATTGCTGAAAGGCTGATTTTAAATAAATAGAAACTTGTGTGGATTAAAAACACCAGCTTGGAGCAGATGGGTTGCCTGTTCCATGTAATTATGTATAATGATAAATATTATGCTTTTTGTTAAGTGCGAAGTGGCATTGACAGAGGTGGCACAGTACTGTATAGGTGACAGGTTTAACATGCTGTACGGCTGCCTGTGATTTGATTGCTCAGGATGGAGCACAACATGAAACAGGAAGCTCCAGCAGGTCATTAAACCATGGAGAGGGAAGTCTGGTGATGAGAGCATCCTTCTGAAACTTTCCATCATTAAATTGTTCAAGGTAGACTCAATGACTGTATGAATGGCCTTTTCATTCTGTCCTTCAGATATCAACACACTAACATACCTTAGCTGTAAAAGTGGTGCTTTCTCCAGACTGCTCCCTTCTCCCCTGCTCCTTCTTCAGCAGAGCAACATTTCTGGCCTCCTGTACAGATGAATTTAGATGAGACAAATGGCCTTGCTCATCAGTAAAAGTTTTGAGTGTGGGGGGCATAAGGATCTATGAAGGATGCAAGTAAATCTAACTACAGTCACTGAAAAGCAGAGTAATTTCTTTGATTTTCTCTGGGTTTGGTCTAGGTACCAGATTTTTTTTTAACCAGTGGGCTGAATGTCAAGAATTTGCTAGTATTTTGTAGACAGGTGAGTTTGGGATTCAAGAACCCAAATGCATAATAATGCTAAATTTAAGTTTAAAATATCTGATTCAAAAGTAACATTAAAAAGGGAACCAAATTCTTACTTTAAAAGAAAAGAATGTGCCAGGCTTGGTGAAGGAAGAGGAGTGAAAACTATTTGGAGGCTCTATCAGTGAGTCCGGCATAGGCATTGTGGACTGGGTGGCCATCTGCTTCATGGTTCTGTTGGAGTAAGAGTCCATTATATTTGTTCCTGTTGACTCTGCTGTGTTTCTAGTTCCTTTCTCTTACAGTAATGTAACCGTTCTAACAGAGAGCATCAACAGGCTGGACTGGCACATTCTGTCCAGTGGCAGTAGACTGCAGACCATCCAGTTACAGCCTTCCCACGGTGGGAATTACACCTGCTTGGCAAGGAATTCCGAGGGAGAAGTGCGCAGACATTATACACTGGTTGTTCAAGGTAAGATAGTGATACTGATCCACACCAAAGAGAACTGTCGCTAGATTAATCACTCAACTGTGCTGAGATGGCTGGTAGCCGTAATAGTAAGGGTGACCTACATTTATATAACACCTTTCATAACCTCAGGATGCTCCAAGCTGCTTTACAGCCAATTTAGTATTATTGAAATGTAGCAGTAAGTTTGCACACACTGAACTCCCACAAGCAGCAATGTGACAAAGACCAGATAATTTATTTTACTAATAATAATTGAGTAATAAATAAAGCTTTGATACAAGGAAGAGCTCCATGTATCTTCCTTGGAGTTACCTTCTATGAATTGGAGCTGGGGTTTCCCTTAATATTGGATTGGAATGCATGCCTGGATTTTGTGCTGAAGTCTCTGGTGT
>JARFYF010000056.1:12566422-12577155 GCA_030265395.1 Rhina ancylostomus
AGGGTGAGGAGAGGGGGGAGGGTGAGGAGAGGGGGGAGATTTGGTTTTGTACCATGTACTAAAATGTATTTGAGGCCACCCTTTACTCACAGCACCCATAGCCAACAGACAGAAGAATTTAAAACAAATGCTTGATATTGCTTGGAATCAAGTGAGAGAACAGTCTTCGAAAGCACATTCTGTGCCCCTCCCCCATTACTGAGAATAAAGGAGAGCATTAATGTTGATTCTGGAATTGCAGGAGGTAGCAAGTGAAGTGCTGGGCCGCAGAAAGTGGAATGCATTCGCCCGCATTGTTGCAATATTTCTCTTCACAAATACACACCTGAATTTTGTTGCGAGTTCTGCCCCATTGTTGCTTGTTGTTGCTGGCTAGGCTGCTGGTAAAACTGGGAGATGTAGGCTGACCAGGCTGCTGTACCCAAATGCTGTGCAGCTTTACCTAGACACACACACAGTGTCACAGTAACTATCACTGACTAATTTTGATAGCTTTAACTTGTGTGGTAGGAATAGTTCATAATGCAGTGGTGTTACTGCTCGTGATGTCAACGTCTAAGCTTTAAAAGACTTTGAACCATTTGAACATAAACCCACCCACCCCAACCAAAACACAAGTGTATCCAAATGAATCAGAATCCAAGTACCTCCCCTGTTAATGCCTTCTTGGTTGTTTCCAGTGATATTGGATTTGATCCTCTTCCTATTGAATTCTTCTTCACAGGAAAGATCACCAGCAAGGCCAATATTAATCATCTCAATACATCCACCCAGTCACAAGATGCTTTAGTAAAAGCATAAAAAAGTGATAACAGGATAAAATGATTAGTGAACCAAGTGACTGGGCTTTCAAATAGCTTTGTCAAAAGTAAATGCATAGTTTTGGGAGGAAAGGAAGAAGAGTAAAGCCTCATTGAAGGCTACCCATAACTTCCACTGTGGTAAGAGCTACTACACTGAGTCCAACCCAAGATACTACATAACAACTTCCACTGAAGAAGCACCCTCAATGAGGTTAGATAAAGTGTGCAGGAGCAGTTAACTGCTTCTGTAATGGTATCAATTTGGGGATGGAAAGCTTCAAGCCAAGCACGCAAACTGAGAACAGCTTGGGATGCTCCATATACAACTCCAGAATAGTAGTTAACAAGGAAAAAGCAAGCCTAGCCAGGTCAGAAGAGATACTTTCATATTCCTTTGAAGAATCCATATCAAAACATGACAATCCTGTACTGCAGTTGATTCAATATCGGCAAGGTTCATCCAAAATTCAAGTTTGTAACATTTTGGCTTAGACTTTTCATCACCCTTTAATCTGCCATTTTAGCTTTCTGCAATTCACAATATTACTCAAACATCACTCCAGCATGTTGATGTGCAAAAGTTAGAGAAAACAATTTGGGTCAAACTACTGAGCAAAGAAAAAAATTAGAAAAGTCTGGGCAACAAAGCTACCTTTCTTTTTAAAATGTTAAAGACTATTTGTACCCCCTCTTAAGATTCCCTTAAAATTGAGATTGCTCTTCTTGAAGCTAGCATAATCTTAATAGGAAATTGGCCTCTGTCTGTGCCACAATAATGCTAAAACTGTAGTGATCAGATTAAATTTTCAGTTATCTGCTCAGTGGTGTTGAGAGGATTGATATTCTTTTCTCATCCCTGTCATAAAAGTTTGTGGAGGACTACAGTGCTAGTAAAAGAATAAATCCAACCAAATAAATTTAAAATATGCATTAATTCCCATACATATATAATTTCAATTAGTCCTGTTATCTACTGTTTAATCAGTGAGTTATTGAAGACCTATTGCCAAATTGTGCGAGGTTGCACTGCTGACTGAAGAGTAGGTCAGATGTTTTCTTGTCCTCCCTCTCCATTCATGCCACTCACTAAATGTTGAGTTTGTTTGAAGTCAAATCGCAAATTTTGGATTGTATGTTCTTAGGGGAAAAAAGACAAATTGTATTTTAATATTCTACCTCTCCAAAGAAAGAGGTTAGGAAAACATCAATATGATTGCAAGCACATGTTAAATACAATGTTTAAACTATCCTCTAATTGGCAAGTTTGTTTTAAATAGTCTGATGTATGCTGCAGCTAAAGCAGAGGTTGTAAATGAAGTAAAAATATAGATGAATTAGAATAAACTAGTAAATAAATCATAATGAATCCAACTAGAGTCAAGTCAGGTTAAAATGAACTAAAATAGACAGTGGGTTTTGTGGATACAGGAACTATAGTACAACAGGGATGGATATAACAATACTCATTATCCTTTTGAATTTCTATAGCTGCCTATTCAGCATGCCCTTTTAAATACTCCAAGGGTGATGAAAACACATGAGCAAAAAAAAAATGGAAACCAAAGTTGCGCACAATGTACAAGAAAAACAGAACAAAAACATTTGTTGAAAGCAAACTAAATACTCACTTGGGTCCTGCTGTCCTTGCTGCTGCCAGGGTTGGTATGTACTTCCCCATCCCTGTGTCATAAAGGCTTGTGGAGGACCACTGTTTGGGAAAAAGAATAAATTCAACAAAACAAATTTAAAATATGCATCCACTTCTGTAGTATTACACAATTTGTACACTAGTTCTAGTATCTACTACTTAACTGGTGAGTTAACAAATACTGACATAGGAAAATAGGGACAATTATGGTGTCAATTCCAGATGACAATGCAGGAAACAAAAGTTAGAAATTCAGATAACCTTCCATGGCAGGCTTGGCACTGACACCCGAACTCGGCAAAACTACAGTTTTTGAGGAACTGCAGAAATTGTACAATGCAGATTTAGAAGGGAAAATAACTGGGGTGAGTGTTGTTTCGGTGATGGGGGGAGGGGTCAAGGAGGAGGGAGGAGGAAAACTGAAGGAAAGTTAGTATTTACTTGTGCAACTGAGTAGTGTTGCATTAGGCTGTAGGCTTAAAGGTGGAGGGTGGGGTTAGGAGTGGGGAAAGTTGGGGGGGGCAACAAAGTAAATAGATTTTCTAGAGGAGCAGGATGCGAAAACTAAACTCAGTGGTGGGATTCAGCAAAGAAGTCTGGGAATCTCTGCTTTAGGTTGCATACTTAACAATAAGTCTTAACCAAGTTGGACTTACCATGTGAGATGTCCCAAAGGGCTGATTTTGTGCACATACAATATCAAGCAAGGATTTCTCAGAAGCTTGCAAGGTAAGAAGCTTCCATTTGTATGGCCAAAAACAAACTCAAAATCCCAGGAAAAGATATCAAGACAGCCCCCATAGAAATATGGTTGGACAGAAGTATACAAATGGCACTGGAACTGGTCTAACATCTTCCATTCCAAAACAAAAGCTTGTCAGCTCAAGAGTAGACATTAACTGACTATCGGTTCTGCTTAAAGTAATGCAAACCATGCAAGTGCAAAATACAAATACAATTCTTACTTCTGATGGTGTCCAGGTGGTCCTTGACTGTAAGGGTTTGTGTTAAATCCTCCAGGGCCACCAGGACCAGGACCCTAAGAGTAGACAAAGAACATTTAAGGGTAAAGAGGCTGAATTTATTTAATACATTTGATAAATCCACATCATCTACAATGCATCTTTGTTATGTGAAAGCAGATTTCAGCACCTGCAGGCAGAGGGAATAAGCAACCGGATCTGGAGGACGAGGCAGATTGTGCAGGGGTCCCTCTAAGTGCTGCCTAATAGGTATTCAAGATAAAGATTTCTCAGGGGATTATAGCCAGAGCTACACGCATCATACCTTGGATGACTCAGCTGTGCACAGTGAGGTAGGAAGAACAAGAAAGCTATATTGACATGGGATTCAACAGTTACTAGGACAGATGAGCTTTTCTGTGGCCACAGATGCAATTCCACAATGGCATATTACCCCCTCGAAGTCAGGGTCAAGAATGGTACTGAGTGGATACAGAACATCAGAGGTGGAGTGTGTACTACCAGATGTTGTGGTCTATAATCTGTACCAAATCCATTAGGTAGAGAGGAGGATTAGGTTTTACATGCAGATTTAGAAGGACAAAATTAAAATGCAGGATGTAAAGGGGATAGTGCAAATGAAACTGCAGCTGAATACAAGGGTGAGGAAGGAAGACTTTAGACTCATGGCACATTGGGACTGGTTTTGATGTAGATGGAATGTGCAAATTTCAAATTTCTATGAATTCTGGGAATCACTGTACCAAAGATGGGTTCAAATGAGTATCAGCAGCAAGGTGAGAGGAAGCAGAAGAGAGAACATACAAGAATCAATAGACATTGATCAGCTTTGCTGAAGTTGGAAGGGTACTTTGCCTCCTCAGAGTCAACTTACAAGAGCATTGGATAAGGTCTGATTTCCTGATGCAGTTTCTAAACAATCTAAAGTGCAATGAAAAGGTTGGATGCAATTTAGATGATAGATGAAAAAATGAACAAAGCTCACCCCGTTGATTTTTTCTTCTATTAATTGTCTAGCATGTTCGATTTGTTGTAGAGCTCCACGAATGATGAATATTCGAATATTAGGATCAGAATTTGGTGGTGGGTTTCTCTGTAATTCTACATGTGCTCCTGTTTGCTGGTTAATGCTTTTGATGGTCTCTCCACCTGTAGAATAAAATGGAAATGTTAACATGCCTGAACAGATTATTTTCGGAAAATCAAAGCTAGTGTATTTTCATGCTCTTGATTAGCTGTATTTTTAGGCACCTGCAGAATACTTAAGTATTCAGTTACATCCAGATATTGTGAAAGTTTGAGAAAAGCCTCCGTAAGAAGGTTAATTCCTAAGTGCTTACTAAGGATTTGGGATTTTTCTTTTAACTATCTCAAAAGATGATTGTATTGCATTTAACTTTCAAGAATTCTCTAGATTTTTGAATGGTCTCTGCAGTTTGGAAGATAGCAACATAATCCTGATATTTAAGGTGGGAGGGAGAAAAACAACAATATACAAACTATTAATTGGAAAAACCCTCAAACCTATTAGCAGCAACATATCCATAGGTCAGTAAGAAAATATGACCATGTGGTGGTATGAAAAGGGAAATTGTTTGACAAATCAATAACTATTTTTGTAAGTATAATTAACAGCGTAAATAAAATAAACTCAAGAAACTAGATTTCAAAGTCCAAAAAGCTTTTAATAAAGGGGGTCATTTAAGAGGCTGTAACGAGTGGAGTACCACAGGATCAGTGCCTAGGCCTCAGATCTTTGCAATCTATTTCAATAAGGAGAGCAAATGCAGCATATCCAAAGTTGTTTGCAATATAAAGGCAGGTGGAAAAATAAGCTTCAAGGATGAGACAATGAAGCTGCAGAGAGAGATGGACAGGTTAAATGGGACAGGTAGGTGGCAGCTAGCAGATGTGGCAACCCGGAAAAGTTATCTGCCTTGGAGAAAATAGAAAAGCAGAAGTTTTTTTTTATTAAAATGGTGAAAATGGTAAATGAAAGTATTCAGAGGGACCTGGGTTTCATTGTACATGAATCATATAGAGTTAATAACCAGGTACAATAAGCAATTAAGAAAGCAAATAATGTTAACTACTTTACAGAGGGATCAGATCATTAAAGAAATTTTACTGCAATCATGCAAGGCCTTGCCAAGACCACACTTGGAGTACTATAAGTTTTCATAATCTTACCCAAGGAAGGATAAAGTTACTCTGGAGAGTGCAACCAGGCCCATTGAATAAAGTGATTTTCTTACGAGGAGAAATTGAATAAACCAGGCTTGCATCTTTTATTAAACTAACAAAATTCTAACTGGACTTGACAGCTTTAATGTTGGAAGAGAGTTTCCACTGCTGAGGTCTCTTGAACAAAAGGTCTGTCTCAGAATAAGTAGCGAGCTAATTAGGAATAAGATGAGAAATTTCATTTCTCTATAAGTGGCAAATCTTTGGAGGGGTGTAGGTGTTCAATACAGATTCTTGGAAATTAGGGGAATCAAAGGATACAAAGTGCTGAAATGTGATCGGCCATTCTTATTTAGCAGTGCAGAGCACTCTAAAGGACCAAACGTCCTGCTGCTGTTTTCTTTGTTCTCAAAAGCAAAACTCAAACCACACCACAGGTGGGAAGTTTCCTTTGTTTTGAACTTCATACATAGGATATGGGCATTGCTAGCATTTTAGGGCCATCTCAATTTGACTTCAAGGTGCAGTGGGTGAACCAGAATATTTAAAAAAATAATGCAGGTGAAAACTGGAGCACCTTGACTTGATCACGACAGTTATTAATTAAAATGCCTTTCCTTTGTTTAATAATTAAACACATCAGGATTTCTAAACTGACCAAAACCTAAGAACCTCCTCTTAAATTGCATACAACAGTTTATTAAAAAAACAGGCGTTCGTTACTTTTTGTATAAATATCACTGCATATCTTTATTACCTCACCACACGTTGAAATTTCAGATTAATTTTCCTATTTTTTTTCTGCCGAGTAAAGGACAAGGCAGAGGGGAAAAGGAATTGAAATTAAAAAGGTACTAGAGGGGACTAACAATGTCCCTTTAAGGAAACAGCTTTCATTGAAAATATTAGTAGTCAAATTGCTAATTAAACATCAAAACAAAAATTAGAGCAAACATCGCCATAACAAAATGCATCATACGTTGCAAAATTCATGATACAAAAAACATGCTACCATAATGGGAATAAAATGCAAACATTGAGAATTTTTAAAACAAAGACAGTATTTATCATAAGCAATTAAAGAATGATGAGCAGTCACTACAGCAAATTTGTGTGACCAGAACGAGCTAACATGTTAACAATTCCTGTGACAAAAATCAGGTCAGGGCATTTGACTTATACCAACAATTGTAAAGGCCAAGCAAAAATCTGGATGAACGATGGTGCTAACTTTATTAATGCAGTGTGTTGCAGATTTGACAACAGTCCAAAAGTCAGAATCATAATACTGGAATATGAAAACTGTTAGCAGACTGGAACAAGCTGGAGACACTTCAGCAATACAAAGCATTGAATTCAATTAGCTTACAACCACAGCAATTAAATCAAAAGGCCTTAAGGTACAGAGTTTAATTTGGATTTTATGTTATATTTACTGTCTACTACAAAAAAAGGATTAATCTGTAACTTTGTGCTGAGGAAAACAAAACAAAATTTAACTGTTTAAAAAAACTGCTAACAATTAGTAAATTGATATTCACATTAAAGAAATTTACAAGGATTTCTCTCCAAGAATTTCTTACCCTCCCCCAAAGAGTTACAGTGCAAAGTGCATTTAAATGGCACCCCTTTTGTAATGTTGTTAGAAACCAGGAACAGTACCTGTTAAACATATGGAAGCCCAGGAACTTTTACAAAAAAGGCTATTCCCCTACAAAATCAATTAAAGCATGGCCTTCCTAGATGTAGCCAATTTACGCCTTCCCTTCACAGCTTTATTCATTGAACAATCTGAGCTCAAAGCCTTTTCAAACTTGCACGCTGATTAAAATCTAATGTTTATGTCCTAACATCAATTACATCTCTTGTGTGTGCTTGCTCTGGCTGCTTCACTCACTCAATTTCTCGCCCCCACCCCCTCTCCAGTGTCTCTAAAGGGATGCCCTTGGTGGTTAATGCACCCACTGGGGGAGGTCACTCACAAGACGCTTGGTGGCCAGTCACAGACACGTTCAACAGTCAGTCTATTCTTCCGCCTGACAGGGATGCAATGTGAAACCGACTGCAATGGTACTTGATGAAAATTGTAAAGCAATTAATCAAATCACTAAAAAGACAGCAATGACACTGCCCAGCACTGGAGAATTATCCATCAATTTTTTTTTTATCATGGTAATATGGCGAAGAGAAGTAACGATTTATCTTCCAGCTCCTGCCTTCACCCAACATAGAAAGCACTTGACGTTTCTATTGCCTCGATGCCTTTTCAGGATTCTTTCAGCTGGTCAGAGCCACTGAAAAGGCAATGCCGGACATCAACTTTAGAGACTGGGAGATAGAGTGATCCTGAAAAGACCCATGAAACATTGGTTATGCAGTCGGATTTCAATTGCAGTCTGTCCAAAAGAGGACAAGAGTGGGGGGTGGGGGTTGTTGGAGAGAGGAGAGATTCACACAAGATCATGAACCGAAACCTCAACCACCAACAATTAATGTCACATTAGCTTCAGTATATTGTAAGTCACATTAAGCTAAAGATGTGAACAATGAGGCACTGGGTTTTCAAAGCGTGTGCTTCTTCACCCGCCCCTGTTCTCACAACCACTATATAGTCAAATGAACTGGTCTTTTTTTTAATGTGGGTTTTGTAGGGTGGAGGGGAGGTAGGGAAAAGAGAACCAATTTTGGGCGACTGGAGTAACGTTTCATCTTAAAAACAGATCCATTCATCCATCACTAGTTTAGTTAAAACAGGTCAAGGGTTGTGTCAGAAATTTAAGCCACTTCATTATTCTCTTCATGAAAATGTAAAGGAGTCCTACAAAGTTTAACTCTCCAAAAGAACAAACAGGCTTCAAAGATTTCACAGACTTTACCAAGGGAAAAAAAATGTCTTTCATATTTCTAAAACTCTTTAGTCACTTTCTTTGCATTTTGCTGCAAATTAAAAGACTGATTCAAATCACTAACTTCATACATTGGTCACTGATAATAAATGTTAAACATTTTAACATAACTAGTGCATTTGGCACCTTAAAGTAAAGATCTGGTAAGGACAGCATATTGGATATTTCCTCACACTGTTAAGAGGATAAAGTATTGGAAAAAAAATTACTAGTTGACACCTATTAAACACCATACTAATTTTCAAATCAGTGCAACTCAACCAGTGATTTTATTTTATTTTGTGAACTAGCCAGCCAGTATACATTATTCACAATCCACAATGGATCTCCATTTTATAAAATCCTAAATCCAGCAAGATGCTCTTTAAATCTTATTCTCACCAGGCTCATTTAGTCTATTTGAAAACTGTTAGCTAGACAGAAGAATCGCTTTTAACCAATATGCAATAGTATTTGATGGAAAATGCAAAACAATTAACCAAATCATTTAAAAAGTAATAATACTAATTTGTTCATAAAATCCTCTACTTTCCTACTATGTTGGCATGATTTAGAAATAATCTACCTCCTGGCTCTTACCATAAAGAACTTGCCATTTTAGTTGCCATCATCTTTCTGAACACACTTTAGGATTAAGCAGTAATGCATTTATATCTCTTTCAACTTAGGAAACTCTATTTATTGTACATAATATGTAATCCTTTACAGTGGAGAAATCTTTATGCCTATTAGGTGACCACTATGTGAAACAGACTTGGTCCACAAGTGTGAACTGGGGTTCCACTTTAGCTCTCCACCCACCTCCCACTCTGACCTGTTAGTTTCCCACATTGTTCCAATGAAACTCAACCTCAAAGAACAGCCTCACCTTGAGTCTCTAATATGATGGGATGAGAAAAGGTGAAATGACAGGCATTGCAATTTCTACAATTGCATGGGAAAGTGCCATACGTCAAGGAGCAGTAGGTTGGGATGGAAGAGTGAACCAGTGAGTTGAGGGAGTGATCCCTTCAAAATCCTGAAAAGGTTAGGGAATGTGCATCTGGTGGTGAAATGTTGCTGGAGCTGGCATAAATTACAGATGATCCAGCTAAATATGGAGGCTGGTTGGGTGGAAGACAAGGACCAGGGGAGCTCTGTTTACTGTCCAGGAAAAGGGCTGATAGCAGAGGTGCAGGAAAAAGCTGAGATGTGGTCAAAGGTTGTGTCTTCATATGGATGGGAAACCATAGCTCAGGAAGGAAAGACAGGTAGACATTTCAGAAGCACCTGTGCAGAAAGCCTCATTAAGAAAATGCAATGAAGTTGGAGGAACTGGGAGAACAGCATGGAGTTCTCACCGGAGGCAAGGTGAAAGGATGTATATCAAAGAGAAACGAGTGAGTGGGCTAGTAATGGAGGTTTGTGGTTAGCCTATCCCTTGAGATGGCGACAGATCCAGAAAGGGAAGGGAGAAGGTCAGATGGACTGTGTAAAGGTGGGAGCAGGGTGGAAATTGAAAGCAAATTTAATGAAATTTCTCCTTGAGTGTAGAAAGCAGCACCAGTGCAGTTGTTGATATAGGAAAGAGTTGAGGGAATGGCCCCCTAGTAGGATTGAAACAAAGACTGTTCCATTTATCCCAAAAGAAGACAGGAATAGGTGGGGCCCACGCAAGAGCCCATAGTTAACCTTTGATCTGGAGAAACAAGTGGAGTTGAAGTGTTGAATGTTAGGTCAAGTTCAGCAGGCAAATGAGTGTGTTATTGAGGTTGACTGGTGGCCTCTGTTCATCCTAGGGAATCTGCTACACACTCTCTCCAGTGCAATCACATCTTTCAGAACTGCACACAGTACTCCAGCTGTGACCTATCTAATGATTCACACAGTTATACCATAAACCTCACTGCTCTTGTATTCTATGCCCCAGCTAACAAAGGCAACAATCAACAACACTAATTTATCTCACCCAAGAACCTACTAATGATATCTCCTACTCTCACAGCTAGCTTGTTAATGTATATAACAAATAGTAAGAGCCCCAGCACTGATCTGTGGTATACCACTGATCACAGGCTTACAATTACAAAAGTAACCCTCTAATATCACCCTTTGTCTTCTATCAACCATGACCAGATATCTACCCCAGGGATTAACACTAGGACCCTTGCTGTTCGCAAAACGTGGTGGCATGATTAACAGGTTTACCTGACAATTGATGGTGTTCAGA
>JARFYF010000056.1:12688639-12698873 GCA_030265395.1 Rhina ancylostomus
TCGTACAAAGCTTTTAATGCAGAGTTAACCCCAGAGTACAACAGAGGGGTGTAAGTTGATAAAATGGACACCTGCTTAATGGTTGGAGAGGTTTTTTGTAAGGTCCCTTTACACAATGTAGAGTTAGGGTCCGAAGTGCCCTGCCAGGGTAGTGGTGGAAACAGGCTTAATCATAGCACTCAGAACGGAGTGAGTAAATATCTGAAGGGAAAGAATTGGCAGGGTGGTAGGTGGTTAACATGGGTGTAATTGGGTGGTGCAGGCTTGTTGGACTGTTACTGTGCTGTATAAATAAAGTTATAAGGGGTTCAAAGAGGAAACCAAAACCAGAACACGAAGGAATAAACTAAGCCATTTAGAGGTGAAAGTAGAGACACATTTTTCCACACAAAGGTAGGTAGGAACCTGGAGTTTCCATCTCTGAAAAAGCCGAGGATTCTGGATTGGACAGAGATCAATAGCTTTTGGTAGACAAGGAACTGATTTGGGGGCAGGTGGGCAGAAGTGGGGGGGGGGAGCTGGGTGGTGAGAGTTGTGGAAGGGTTGGGGCCAATGGAGTTGAGGTGCATAGTAAGTTTGATTTAATTGAATGGCAGTATGCACAAGAAGATAAATTCCTCTTGTGTTAAACAGCTGAAGATAAATTCATCAATATTCATGCAAATTGAGGAGGATAAATGCAAGGAGACACTGGGTGTACATAGGCGAGGGACGAGTGTGTTGTTGAGTCAGAGGAGATAGCAGGAAGAGGGAGAATGGGGCTGCTAAAAGTAGTTGAATATAATAGAATGGGAATTTTATACTAGAGGCTTTGGAGAATCAAGAGCCAAGGTGAATGGGATGCAAGTGGAATGAGGTGTAGGCAGGAATGTTTCGGATGAGCTGATGTATACAGAGGATGGAAGTTGGATGGGATTTAGAAGCAATCAGATCTAATGATGATTAGCTAGGCTAATTGTATGCCAGATTTGTTTAGGTCTGCACCCTTTGAACATGAGATAATGAATGTTTTACTGGGCGCAAGGGCATCTAAGGAACAGGCAACAGAATTCTATAGCAATTCAGGGCTGCTGAAATATTGTGACAGAGGCTCAGCAGTAGAAAACTACAAAACAGTAAGTGAGGAGACACAAGAGACTGCAGATGCTGGAAATCTGCAGCAAAAAAAAATCAAACTGCTGGAGTAACTCTGTCCTGGTGTAGGGTGTTGACCCAAAACATTGATAATCCTTTTACCTCTAGAGACGCTGCCTGACCTGCTGAGTTCTTCCAGCTGTTTGTTTTTTGCTCGTTGTAAGTGACATGGGCAGTGTTAACTTCCCAGGGGCTTCCCAGAAAAGGGATTTTAGTTGGGAGGGTAGGATGAGGTGAGAGGTGAGGGTACAGGGAATGGTTAAATGTGGCCTTGTCTGAAGGAGAAGATGCTGCAGGTGACAATGTGTTCCTTTCACTGTGCAATGAAATTGGAACCTGCACTTTTCTTCTGTGTAACTTTGAACCAAAAAGAAATTTTAATAAATCACCCCACTGTTAAAACACAAAGCAACTGCCAAAACTATTAAGTACATACCAAATTTCAATTGTCTCAGTAAAATTATATTACACATTTTTTGTAAAATTGATGCCATATCAGCAATAAATGATACTTTTTGTTAATCACTCAGTAAACCTCACTAAACTGAAAGAATCTTTTGCCATGTATTTGAAAACACACTACCTCATGTCATAAGCACTAATATTTATTTCAAAAAACTACAATTTTCAATTACTCTTACTATAACTACCATATGCACAACTTGCTGGTGAGGTAATTCCCGAGGGCACCTGCACCCCTATGGTATCTGCTGTTTGCTAAATAGTGTTTGAATCCAAGGTTTTGCTTACACTAATACATCAATCTGTTCTACCCCTGCTAAATGTAGGGTCAAATGCTTCAACAGATAAATCAGGATCAATAAATGGTTCAAGTATAATGCACATTGACAACAACATGCCCATGAAACATGCAACACTTTAATTTTACTCCTCAGACTTTTATTATAGTCTGTTAGAAAGCAAGTCTAAAAAACCACAACATATTGACTTTTCAATGGACAACTTTTGTTCAACAAATTGATTTTCTTTTATTCTTTGACACTCAGGGCTAATAAAATGAAATCTCTGAGTTAAACCACCAGGATTTTATTTTTTTTAAATTAAAAGCCAAGTTATTATTTATTTTGTTGATCTAAAATGTAGGCTGCACTTAATGCTTCCATAGAGTGGGAACTTAACAATTAGAGAACATTTATCAAAAGTAGCTTTTGTCGTCAGTTATAGTTTGACAATGTCAAGGATGCAGAGAATTTTCAAGGCAATCCGGCCAAGTAAATGTATTGAGGATCTGACAGGGCATTGTACTTGCCCAATGTGCAATGCAATAAAAGTTAAACCGGATCACATGTTTGGCACTGTGTCAGAAACTATGGGTTTTTGAGGTGGTTTAGGTGTGGTTACAGTGGTTACTTGGATGTTTAACAAGACGTAGCCCAAATCCTCCTATGGACATTTACAGGTGGCTCCTGGTACAAGACAGGCACTGGCAATGGAACTGCCTCAGCACCCCACTGGCTGCAGATACATCCAGTGCTGGAACAGTGGATCAGGATTTGGCATTTGGTGATGGCAAATCAAGAAACAATATTTTGTTTTGAAAGAAATTATTTAAGGGAGATGGCCCCAAATTTAAAGGCTGGGATAACAAAGAAGCAATCCATCCTGTTAGGATGCATCAGAGGTAGACAATTAACGGGGCCTGCCATTTTCTCCCACATATCCAGAACAAAGCTGGGATGGGAAGGGGGTGGATTCTGTGGACAACAGTCCATTTAATCCAAAAATAGAGGATCAATCTGGAACAGGTGGAAGAGCAAATCATTAAATACACTGGTCTAGTGGACAAGACCACAGTCCAGTGGAAGAGTCAGACATAGAGACCAGAAGGTCTCAGGCTTGTTACCCGCTTTGTGAAGCAGCAGCAACAGGAATGAATACCACAGCCGGCAGAGTCCCTGGAATGGGTGATGAGGAAAATAATAACCAAAGTCAGGCCGCTTCACATTTCTTTCCATCTAAAAGTACATACTGAAAATGAGACTGACAATGTCTGCTGTTAATCCAAGCCCCAGAGGCAATCCCGAAACATCTTGCTCTCTGCCTCACGATCGACACTACAAACTTGCTATTGGTGGTGGAATAATTGCTGCTTAATCTGAGCTTTCACCACCACTAGTGCTGAAATGGGCATTTACCCAGGGTTTCATCGCTTTTCTGACATACTACTTGGTATGACAAAGGGCTTTTCAAAATTGTATACAGTACTGTTAAAACCAAGCACATTATAACAAGATGGAATCCACAGCAAAGGAAGCAAAAGATATTTTAACATTTGCCGTGCTACTTTCTCACTTCAAGTTTTCTGATGATTACTGTACTGTTGGAGATCAACCCCATACCAGCAATATCAGGACCACACAAAATTTGGTGGAGTTCCAGAGTAACATTGCACTGAAGAACATCCTCACTACCTTATTAAAATGAGGGCCCCTGTGTTAAAAGCAGAGAAGGCACTGTGAGCATGGACTCAGAAACAGGCAGCTCATCCACGGTTATGCCTACCTGATTGTATGCCTGATACCTGATTGATTGAGCTGGTTATGCCACATTGGCCTGATACCTTCTGCAGGGATATTCTAGCTGCACTTCTGGGTTGCACGTGGGGGGAGGATCCCCAAAGAACAACCTAGGAAGTTACTCGAGCTCCTCATAGCTCCCAATCTTCTACCCAACAATTTATGTGTAGGTGCAAGAGGGAAGCTACAAGATCTCCAACAAAAACTGCAGATCAAGTCCCATTCACGTTTTTGGAGCTGCTACGTACATTTAGGAATATATAATTGTACCTTGCTGCAGTCCTCAAAAAAGCATGACTTGGTTTGTGAGGACTGTCTTCATTTTACTGACCGTCCTGGTTACTGCCAATCTGGGTGTTAAAATCTGACTCTAACATAAACCTTGGGATTACAAGCAGTGCCTTTGTAATCAGCCTGAATGTACCGACAGCAATATTGCTACCTACATCATTCTAATAGTACGTGCACATAAAAACATCACCTTGGTCTACGAAGTTGCTCAACTTTGTTCCCTAATATCTTCTTACATTACATCTTGTTGCATTTTCAAATGGCTTGGATTGAACCACTGTGAGGGGTCTACAATGTACCGCAATACATAAATGAGTGTGCTTCCTACATTCAAAAGCACTGTAAACCACTGAAACTGCCCAACATCATGAAAGGCATGATGTAAGTGCAAGTAATCCTTTCTTTTTTGCTTTATGGAGAGACAACAAACCTAGTCCCATCTCTCTGGATTTCTCTTCTGTGAGGACAGTTGCAGAAATCACTTTACTTGTACGGTACTTAGTAGCAATTCCGAGTAGTGGCTGGGGGAAGATCATCTGCCTGCCTGCCTACCTCTCAGCTGCAGGTGCTGTGACTAGGATGCCCAAAGGCAAATTGTGATAAAATTCCCTTAAATAATTCTTTAAAGCCACTTCTGTTTTAACTGTTTTTAAATGTCCGCTTTTCTTCATTTCTCTCCATATAGGTTTCAAAACATCACAGCAGTTACTGTCCATGTTGCAACTGATGAATTATTTGCAAGAATAAAAAAAACAAGCAATTTGGAAGAATTTACAATGGTGCTGGATGTCTTTCCAGAAATCCATGCTTTTATTTTTGTGCAATCGAGTGGGCTGTATGCCATATAATTACATTACTTTATACCTACTGTGACCAGTCACTTCCAGCCTCCTGTACTGCTTACTGCTATTCTTTTATTAGTATGATTCCATCATCATTCAAACATTTTAAAGGCAATGATGTAGAAACTGAAAGAGAAATCGCTTTGGAACTGACAGTGAATAAGTGCTCCTGATTACTTTTACTTTATTCATTTAGCTCCTTCTGTGACTGTAAGCCACAAAGAAGGGGCTTATTAAGGGTTACTCTGTACACATTTTGGCTATAAAAGAGAAAATCAGCTGTGGTATTTATCCTACCCGACACCTTTCTTTCTCAGGAATGAAAACGTTTCAATGTCTTTACAATCTTAAAAAGTAGCTTTGACAATAAAAAAAATAAACTGCATGTGTAGCGCAATACAATGTTAACGCTGCTTGAGTAATAGTGTTTACTTATTCAAAATAAAACAAGAATAAAGGACACATTTTATTGCCTTTTGACTGGATTGCAAGAAACTTTACATAGATTTGTATCGATCTCCTGAATGGTACCATGGGCTATTGATCGGTATGTGTTATTGTTGATTTTTTTTTGTAGCTGTAATTGGTAGATTGAAATCAATAAAGATTATAACACATAACATGCATCAGAAGCAAGTAAATAGAAGTTAGTATTATTTTGGGCATTGAGACAGTCAATAACTAATCTCACTCTATAAACAATAATGCATCATCTCTTTATACTTGACATTTAAAAGACATCAAACTCAGCATCAGGAAAAAAAATGTACAATTTCTTTGCCCTTAGTACCTATATTTATGTATCTTTATACTTGGATAAATGAGTATAAACTACCATGACATAATTTCACCCAGAAGCTCAGGGTGATATTCTAAACCATGTCAACATAAATCTTACATTAATGAACATTAACTGCACTATGAACAGTTATTTCTTCTTAAGTTTAGTTCTTTGCACAATATTTCAAATGGTCCTGTGCAGGTATAACTCAAAAATTAGAGGTAATTGAAGGGAGCAAGTCAATTTGGGTAAATTGGACACACTCAGGAGTACAGTACAGAATCCAGACTCAAGTTGCACGATTTTTTATTTGTCTGCCGATGCTCAAATATATCCCACCTTTCCCCAAATGCTTCTTATAGCATAAATGTTGAAGCAAATGCCAGCTGTTAGTTTTTAATAATACTGTTCCTTTCATTATGCAAGAAAAAAAAAGTGTAATTCTTTTTAAACTTAAATTCTGGAAGTGACTCTCCTCCAGAGAATGAATAGTTCAGGGTGGATGATTTGGGGCTAATTTATAAAGTAGGAGCTCCTGTTCTATATTTCTGGGCAGCAGAGGATTTATAATGATTTAATTTTTAACTAATCCTACTATTAGATACAAAGCTGATCCTAACTGCACCATTCCTCTTTAATTTCTGGGTTTCTTACATTCACTACGCCTTCAAATTGGAGATTTTGGTCAATAGTCTAAGTCATTAAATGGCAATAGCCAAAATGGGTTGCAATGAAATGCAAGTCAGACCCAAAAGCTGAATTTATTCTGAAAAAATGCTAGATGCTGTATTAGGGGCACTTATGGTTAGTATTTTGAAATCAGGAGACCAAATAGTTAAAGAATCTTATTCATCCATGCAGATACTGTGATCGGAATTTTCCAAGCTGCTCAAACAATATTGCAAATCAATCATAGATTGCGACGTTACCTACCTGACAAGACTTTCGTTGTAGAGAGAAGTAGGTGATTCCCGACCAAGGATGTAAACGTGTCCCTTAAACACAGACACCCGAACTTTCCCTTCAACATTGTCCTGTGATTTTTTGATACAATGACGGACAAAAGCACACTCAGGGCTGTTCCAAAATCCTACCAAATCAAGGAATAATGTTCAAATATGCATTGAGCAGAACTGGAAATGATTAAAAAGTACTAATTTCAATGAGCAAGTTCAAAAAAGATCATAAGCCATAAATTATAATGAACATAGTATACACCAATTGAATCCCAAAAATGCATAGAACACTGACAAAGTAAATACATTTAGTCTTGATTAAGCTATTGTATCTGGGCTGCACTGCAGAATGATGTGAGAATTCACATGCATTGGTGATGAAGTGAGGCTGCAATCGACATTCTGAATAATTCAGCAACCCACAATTTCAAACGCAAGCATGCTTATGTGACTTGTGTTAATTTTTTAATGATTTTATTCATGGCTTTTAAATACATTGGGGTCTATTTTCCTCTTCAGTCCTCATGTCTGAACAGTAGGCAAACAGAGCAAATGCATGGTCAATAGAATTACAGATACAGTTAATTTTCACTGCCCCAACATTGCCCTGACCTACTGCAATATAAATCATTACAGCAAAAACCTGCTTACTTTCTCCCCACTGTCTACCACATAAAAGGTAAACAGTAATCATATTCTATTTTTCCCCAAAACATAACCATATATGAACTGCTCCAAAGCTAAATTTAGGAATGTTGAAGCAGTTATCATCCAATATCTATTTGTATAAAGAGTAATCAGAAATGGGAATAGGGTAGTGATCCTAATTTACTGAAGTTATAAACTCGACAGAGTTCTTTCACTTCCTTTATAGGGGCCAGAACTGGGCCACTTCCTTTCTCATCTTTCTACTTATTCCAGAGAACCACCTGGATCTTTTTCTTCATAATGGGTCATCTGCACACAAGAGAGAAAAGACAGAGGAAAAGGAAAATGGAGCAAAACAGGTAAAGAATGTTTTAATCGGTCATTTTAGTTTTATACTGTTCATCGATGCTCATTGCAGCATGTTTGCATGTTGAAGCACAGTATTGCAGAGCTTCAAACAGTAATATTGAAAAGGTTTAATAGAGCATTGCTCAGCAGTGACTCTCTGGCAGAGTGCATCTTCCTACCATTACCAGGAGATGTCACTCCGTAACTCTGGTCATAAAAATATTGGTGATAAAGCTACCACAACTGGGATACTGAAATACTGACACATGACCATTCTATCCCCGATAGTTTTTTTTAAAGTTGGTGCTTCTGGTAGGCACATATACAGTTTAACATAACTGGAAACCCACAGGGTTTACTTGGAATATTTGATTTTTGATTAAATTATTTTTTTTAAGAGCTGACTTGAGAACTCTAAAGAGAAAGACAACCTATCAATGGATAAAGAATTAAACATGGATGAGTTTGACAACTCGAGACCCAGGCTGCTTAATTTACCAGGTACTAATCCACAGCTAGGCACAGCAGTATGCACTAACCCCACTGCCTCACCCCTCAGGGCATCTCCTCAATAAGATTCTCTCTATTCTGCAATGTGCACTACCACCTTCACCACAATGTATTGTCACCTGACCAACAAAACCATTTTTATTAATAGATTCTCCAGCTATTTTCTTCAATAAATAATCTCAATGGTTCATCTGTACTTGCACTTAAAATACTCCAAACAGGTTTCATTTGCTAATAAACTGGAATACATTCACTTAATTTGGACTAAAAATCCCTATGTATAACTTGATATTACTGCTGGATTTTGGCTATTTGTAAAAGCTACATGCAAAACTTGCTATTATCTGCAAAGGTTTGTATCAATGAATCAATGATAACCTTTTTCTCCGGGAAAGGGTTGTTGTTTAACATCTAAAACAAAAGGACGTCACATGACAATTTCACAAATCTACTGGGAATCACTGAAATCACGGCGAGAGAGGGCCTCTCAAAGAAAAGACGGACTGAAAAATGGCTTCTTTCAACTTTGTACAGCCTTACCAACCCTGACAATGAAGTCACAGAGGGCAGTTCAAATTCATCCTGCAGGCTTTTGAGCTGTGAATGAACAGCTGAACCTATTTTCTTCTGGGCTTGGTGTGGCCTCCTGATAGCTTGTCGAACTGTCCCATGAGAGACTCCTCAGACCTTCTAGTAAATCTAACTGAATAGCCAAGACCTGACCTAGTACTTATCAGGATTGAAATCAAAGGTCCATATGTTTCATTTTGCAAACCTACACGTTTTTGTTGATGTTCACCAGTAGCCTCGTTCCAAAATAACATTGCTAATTGGAGCTCAAAAGAGCTGACAGTCTCCAGATCCTCCTGTTTTTCTGTCCCCTTCTCTCCCTGTTAACAACAAACTATCACTGGCACATCTGTCTATTTGTCTGACATGCACACACAATGAAAAAAAGAACAGGAGCAGGAGTAGATTACTTGGTCTTTAAGGTCTCCTCTACCCCTCAATGGGATCATTGGTGATCTTCTACCAGAATCCCACTCTCCAGTGCAATCATCATATACCTCTAATCTCTTAGTAACCAAATTAATCTCCAACTCAGCAATTTAGTTACTACAGCCCTCTAGTGTGTAGAATTCTGTAGATTCACAACTTTTAGTGAAGTAATTTCTCATCTCTGTCATAAATGGTAGGCACAAATTCTGACACCCTAATTCGAGACTTCCAAGCTGTGGGGAAACACCCACCAAATGCTAAACTGCTGAGTCTCTTGACAATGAAATATTTCAATGAGATCACTTTAAATTCATCTAATCTCAATGGAACCTGAACCTAATCTACTCAAACTCTCCTCGTAGGACAGTTTCATCACCTCAGGAATCCAAACATGGGCTGATCAAGGCATTCTTCCAACTCAGCTCCCTGAAGACAGAGACAATATATTTGCTTTTAGTACTATCAGAGAATCACACAACATTCACTTTATCCCAAGCCAGGACTGTTGCTCTTGATGCAGTTCCCATAAAAATGATGAACAGATTAATAGTGCCCTGTGTATATTCTATTTGAAACTAAAATGTGCCTGTAACAGAGAAATGTTTCTGCTGATATTGAAAGGGAAGTCTATCTTCAGGTTAAAAAGATCTGCATTTCAAACTCTTAGTCTGAATCAAGTTCATAGAATCATAGAATTATACACCACGGAAACGGGCTCCTTTGACACACCTCATTCATGCCGACTATGATCCCTTTTGCCCACATTAGGCCCAAATTGCTCTATGCTTTTCCTGTCCAAGTATCTGTCCAAACACCTTTTGAACATTGTAATTATCAGCCTCCACCACCTCTTCTGGTAGCTCAGTCCAGATATTCACCACCTTCTGTGCCTTAGATCACCTTTAAATTTCTCCCCACTTACATTTGACCTGTACTCTCCAGTTTTAGACTCCCCTGCATTGGGAAAAAGATCTGACGATGCAACCTATCTACAGTATGCCCCTCATAATTTTATAAACCTCTATAAGGTCACCCCTCAGACTCCTACATTCCAGTGAGAATAAACCCATCCTATCTTTATAATTACAGCCCTTTGTTCCAGGCATCATCCTTGTGAATCTCTTCTGCACCCTCTATTATTACCACATCCTTCCTGTAGTGTAAGGACCAATACTGCAGGTACCACTT
>JARFYF010000056.1:12712450-12729108 GCA_030265395.1 Rhina ancylostomus
GTCTGCGTGGGTTTCCTCCGGGTGCTCCGGTTTCCTCCCACATTCTAAAGACGTACGGGTAGGTTAATTTGGGATTTAAAATAGGTGGGGCGGACTCATTAGGCCAGAAGGGCCTGTTACCGCGCTGTAAATAAAGTTTTTAAAAAATTAAATTTAAATTGAACAAGAATTCTGATCCTGTATTGAGTTTACTCTGGAGCTCCAGATCTGGTTCAAACAGGTTCTCTTCATTGTGGAAAAATCTGACAATTATCAGACCTCGTCTCTTTCTACATTTAAGTTCTCCTGAGTGTTGAAGCTCTCGATGAAGGTTGTAACGGTAGCCTTGTTGGGACAAACTGTTTTCTCTCCCAACACGCAGAGGCATTGCATATTGTGAATAAATGACCAATATCATAACTTTTAGTACCTGGTCCATGTCTAATGATTTCTATTCATTCCTGGGATGAGCCCACTGCTTGTAAGCCCATCACTTAATAACCACTCCAAAGAGCCCTTGAGAAAGTGGGAGGAGAAACCAGCAGAGCGACATTGGAGAGGGAATTTCAGGATTTTGGCCCTTTGTCAATGAAGGAACGGCAAGCTGAAGAGGAAGTGAGAGGTGGTGGTATCTGCTGCAACTGCATCCCATCTTTCAAGGATTGGGACACTAAACATTGTGTAGCTTTTAATACTGTGTTAATTCGGTGACAGAAAACATATTGTTTATAACTATTTCATATTTTTCCCTCTCAGATTAATCTGCAGCGCACAATGAGAATCACAGGACTGATTAGTCAGGGTGCTAAGAGACTTGGCAGCCCTGAGTATGTAAAGTCGTACAAGATTGCTTACAGCGGTGATGGCAAAACCTGGACCACCTACAAAGTGAAAGGCACCTACGAGGACATGGTAAGCTGAAGGGTTTGAAATACATTTTGGTCAAATGCTTTTATTTAAACATCATCAATAACGAATACCAGGATTTGGAGAAGTGCACGACAAGTACATTTTGTGCTTTACTTCTATCTTCGTTATTCTCTTACGACAAATGATGTTGGGACGTTGATCTTCAGACAGAAGCAACCCCTCTGTAACTTATACTGAGTGACAGTTACATAGATGGGGGGAATATTGACACTGTTTTAAGCCCAATTCATTCACAAGACCACAAGACAAAGGAGCAGAAGTAGGCCATTCGGCCCATGAACTAAACTAAACTCTTCCTATCTAGCCCCAATTTCCAGCCTTTTCCCCAAATCCCTTGGTACCTTGACTTATTAGATACCTATCAACCTCCTCCTTAAATGCCCCCAATGATTGGGCCTCCACAGCTGTACGTGGCAAAGAATTCCATAAATTCACTACCCTCTGGCTAAAGAAATTTCTCCTCATTTCTGTTTTAAACCAATACCCTTTAATTCTATGATTGTGCCCTCTAGCCCTGGACTCACCCACCAGGGGAAACAGTTTAACCACATCTACTCTGCCCAGTCCTTTCAACATTCAAAATGTTTCTATGAGGTCCCCTCTCATTCTTCTGTACTCCAGTGAATACAGTCCAGGGAGCCGACAAACGCTCATCATAGGTAAGCCTTGTCTAAAAGTACTGCAACTAAAAAAGTACTTCTGCAGTATAGTCACTGTGGTTAAGCAGGTATAGTGTTGGTTAAATTGTACAATGCAGGCTCCAAAAAAACAACAATGGCCTGATAATTTATCTGATTTTACTTGAGGGATATTTATTGGATAGTATAGCAACATACAAGATCTTCTTTTAAATACGCCCACTTGACAGGACACTTTAACGTCCCATTTGAAAGATGCCAACCACTACTGTGTAGGACTTCCCCAGTATAACGATGGGAAGTCAGTCTAGATTTTTGGGCTCAGGACCTGGGGCGGGGCTTGAACCAATGCTTCAGTCAAGAGTGCCGCTAATTGAGCCACAGCTGACTTTGTGTACAATTTAAAAGCAGCAACTCTTTTTCTAATCAAATAATTTGGGCAGGCTAGTTTATTAGTGAATGTTTCCTACTTTTATACAGCCTGAAATATTGTGAAAATTTAGCACTTGAATAGGTACATGTAGGGGCGGAACTTAGACGGATATGGGCTGAACACAGGAAATTGGGACTAGATGGGTGGGCACCATGGTTGGCATGGACTAGTTGGGCCGAAGGGCCTGTGTCCGTGCTGTATTGCTCTATGGCTCTGTGAATTTTCAAATGAATGGGGAGGGGGAGGAGATTTAACAGGCTCTTTTTACCTGGCTTTTCATCACATACACGTAAAGCTTTTAAACTCAATTACGATAGATATGGAAACTGAAAGCAAATGGATAAGAGGTACATCAAAGACAAGAGTTAATTTAGGTTGCATAGTGGAGTTCTTAAAATCTATTTACACTGATTTAGCAGAGCAGTTGCATGAGTCAGGAGGGAATGGAAAGAAGGTGGCGGCAAACACTAGAAAATCCCAGCACTTGTTCCCACAGTTATTTACTCTCTCTTTACTCCTAAGTTTATTTTACTTACAATTTTCTTTTACTTTCTTTAATTCCTATTTATCTTTAATTCTGTCAATTGCAATGGGTTAGCAGCAATTGTTTTAGGCAGTTTCAGTCACATTCATCACATCTGCCTGTCAACAGAGCATAAACAATGACTATTTTATTAAAACGTTGCTTTCTCTCCCATTGTATTGAGTGATTCTGACATTTGTCTTATTGGTGGATGAAAAAAAGAGCAAGGCAGCTTTGGAAGCTAGTAATCTTCCTGCATTTCTGTCTAAAGACAGTGAATTCTTGTATTCCATCAGGAAACAGAGGATGACACGTGTAAAAATTAAGTAATTGCTTGTCAGAACCAAGTCAAATAATCTGTTCACTTCATGCTGATAGGCACTCAGCTTTATTGCAGACTTGATGCACTGCAGGTCCCTGATGTTTTCCTGTTGAGCGAGGATACAGCAAGAGACCAGAGCTACTAGTAGCTGTTAGTTTCAAACAATTCAGTTTTTGCACAGGGGAGAAAAAAACCAGGGACTCATTAGTCAGAAAGAGGATTTGATTCACAGATGCAAGAACTAATCTGCCTCCGTTACAGGATCTTCATCAGAAAGTCCAATATTTGTACATCTTACTTAATATACCACTGAAAATTAAAATGTCAGTGCCTTAAAATTTGGTGAGGATTTTTTCTTCCAAACTCCAATAAGATTTGATTTGTGGATGAATATGTGTTACTTTAAGCAGTACAATGTAAACATGACAACTCAGCAACAACTGTGCCAAGTTTGCTCTCTGGTAGGGCATTTCCTATTTTGGACTATGATCACATTGCAAAGGTGCATATACTATCTACACTTCTATTTTTATGTATAATAATTAAAAACAGTTCAAACAACTGAATTGCAACTGAACAACACTTGCATTTATATAAGCACTTTTCACATTCTTTTCTGATCATTTCAAAAAGCTTTACAGCTGGTGAAGCATCTAGATACAGCAAAGAATTAATGGTTCTGTAAGCTATTCAGTGATGTCGATTAAAGGAACAGTATTGGCCAGGACATCAGTCTCTCCCATTCTTTCTTCCCAATAGTGATGTGGGTTTTTTTTAACGTCCCACTAAGACAACAGATGTGGCCATGGTTTCTATCTTATCCCAAAGACGACACCTCTGACAGTGCAGCACCAACCAAGCATGGTCCTGGAGAGTCTGCTTCGATTTTCAGTGTCATCAGCCATCAAGTACAACTCACGTGTGCCAAACAATACGGCAATCCATGCACAATGTTCTGCCAGCCTAGCTACAAAACCTATATTACTATATTCTACCAAAAAGAAGTTTTAAATTCTGAAGCACTAATTCACACACGATTCAAATAACGTTCCAACTTATGCAAGAGATCTTCTAGAAATCATTGCACTTTTCTTGGAGATACAAGGAGGAAGCTTTATCTTTTAACTCTAGTCTCCAAAGGTCTTCCCCTCACTCCTCAAATTTCTTTATCGATAGGTGGTGATTTTTTTCTGCCATTTACTCTCTTCTACCTTCTGTGCTTCAGCATCAGTCGCATTCTACTTTTCCCAATTACTGCTCATTCATTACCTGGTTTGCAGTCCCATATTTGCTGATCAGCTGCACGTGATTTTTGGGGCTTTCTGGTATTGAGAAAATTGGATTATTTGATTTCTAAGAAGAGAAACACTTGATACCAAAAATCCACAGATTTTAAACAAGAAACTGATTGGAATATCAACTTCCCCTGCCCCAAAAGAAGTAATCAATGGAAATGGAAAACCACACATGCACACACCTGTGCAACAATCCCAGGAGAGAGGATGCAATGACCAAGGTACATCATGAAGGAAATGTAGCTGACAACTCTGCATTGCGACTTTTAATGCGTGTGCTAAGTTCAGAAGAATACAAAATGGAAAGGTATTCCACTTTGTCCCTCTCCGGAGACTGAGGACAAAAAAAAACTTTGGCTGCAATACTTAGGGTGGATTTAAGGCAGTAGTTGCCATCTTTCAGATAAGACTATAAACTGACAGGTGGATGTAAAAGATCCAATGGCACTATTTGAAAGAACAAAGGACAAATCAAAATACTGCAGAAAAATAATTACGGGTGAAAAATCAGATCATAGAAAAGGCAGAGTTGGCAGATTCGGTTTGATGGAGAAAAAGGTAGTACGTTTTAATTGTTCTTTAAAGGTAATAAAGGGCTTATATCCAAATTGGTAATGATTTAGAAATAAAACAATATATAAGCAAAAGATGCAAAGTTATTTTACAAGTGCAGCTGAGAAATCTATAAACACATCAAGTGGGGAACTACATTATAAACAAAAAGGTAATAGATTTAAAAGCAATGATGCGATGTTGCACTTGAACAGAATATTGTTGAGGCCAAACTGCAACCACAGCTACCCCATTATATGGACATTAAGACATTGAAAATTATACAAGAAATATTCACAAGTAATTCAAAATATAATTATTTTAACAAACAGGCATTCCCCCCCCCCCAGTGAAAGTGAACAAAGGAAGGAGAGTGAAAATGATCAGGTTTTCAAAATTAAGAGAGGTTTTACAAGAGAAAATAGTCAAACTCGTATCAGTATTTTGCAAATTATTAATAAGATGACATGAACGGGAAGAATGAAGCAGGGAATCTAGAAATAGTTTCAAATTTAAGAAAATTATTAGAATATGGAATCCTTTACCGCAAGTGGTTGCAGAAGCAAAAACTGGATTATATAAAAGAACATTTTCACAAATATTTGTAAAGGATGAATATGAAAGGGTGCACAAAATGATGGAGACATGGAATTAGAGCAGACGGCTCCAATTTGAAGAGATAGCACTGGCAGAGGCACAATGGCCTCCTTCTGTGCTATGATTTCTGAACTGAAGTGTTAAATCAAGTATAGCAGAATGAAGTTAAATACCGCAATAATGCTAAATGTTATGCTTTTACAGTTCTAGTTCCTGGTCAGCAGTAGGCGTCAGAATGGAGGAACATTTGCTTTGACAGGGGCTTGATACTAAAAGGTTGTGGATACAAATCTGACTTCTGAATATAGGGCTGCAAAGGCAAAGTGTTGGCAACTGCTTATCTGGCTCGTAGATGAAATGAAGTCTGACATTTCAAGGATCTTTTGCTCTCCTGTATTTACAAGAACTCAGAAGAATAGTGACAGCACTTCAGCTGTAGGTACAAGACAACACGAGTTCACTTGGCAAATGTGCATCTGTTGTTATTAAAGACATTTTATTTTATTTGTTTACCTTCCTACATCACATACTTTCTACATTATACTTCATATTATAAACTAATCATTGTTTAAGCATTAAGAAAATTAGAGTAACCTAGGTGGTTTTATAAACCTTGATATACTAGAGTGGTACAATGCAGATTTAAAGTAGCTCTTTTATTTTACATAGTATTATTCTTTTTAAATTACCATATTTGTCCTCTTGGGTATGGGAAGATTAGAAGTCACTCCTTAATATTTATCTGGTGATGGGATAGTAGTTCAGAATCAGTCTTCACTCTTGCTCTTACAATAACCTGATTTTGACAGGATTCCTTCTCAATACACATAACATTCAGATTTCTTGAAACTTCAAAATGTGATGTCCATTAACACATCATGCTTTGCCTGGATGAAATATTATAAAGGGATCCACTCCATCAATTTAGAGACTTTTACATTCTTTAAGTGTCCCAAAACTTGCATTTTGTTGGCCGTGGTCACTTATGTATTTTAACTCAGCTGCCAACTGCACAACAGACGCCTTACAAAGAGTACTGAGAAAAGTAACCAGATAAATCTGGTTCACTTACATTGGTTGAGAATAAACCCTGGTTGGTCTCCTAGCCCATGGCATCAACCATATTTTTCTATTCCTTCTTCGTTACAAGTTTATGACTCTCCTTCAATGCGTATATTCTGTTTGTTTCTGCATGCCCTCTGAATACAGAATTCTATTTCTAATTCCCTATTCGTTTCTTGGTGACAAAATCTTTTATTGCTGGACTCTAGTTTAGCTCTTTCCCACTGATGTAGATTCTCTATGTCTGCTCTAAAGATTGATTTATTGGTTGCTGCTCTCCTGAATTGTTAATCCATTGGTTGTTCACTTAGTTTAGGAAGCAATGAGGACCTGATAGTGCTGCAGTAAAAATGTTATTTATTTAAAATGACACCAATATAAAAGGAGCTTTACAACAAAGCTGGCCTGAACTTTCAGTAGTTTAAGCCCACTCAGCATTATATTTTGAGGAAAATATTGTCTGTGCCAATCAGAAATAATGTTTATAAGCCACGATGGTATGGTGGCACAGCGGTTAGTACTGCTGCTGTACAGCTCCAGTGACCAGTGCTCAATCCTGACCTTTGTGTGGTGAGCTTGCACATCCTCCCTGCAAGGGCAGAAGTTTCCCCTCCACATCCCAAAGGCTTGTTGGAAAGATTAATTGATGCTGCAAATTACCTCCCAGTGTAAGAGGGAGGCAGGAGAAGAATGGAGGGGCGGTGGGGTGGGGGAGTTGATTGACATGTGAGAGAAAACAGGTTACAGGGAAGTTAGGGAATGGGACTAATGCTCCGAGAGCAGGCACGCACCCCATGGGCCCAATGGGTTTCCTTCTATGTCAAGAGAAAACATGAATTGCATCTGTGAATGGAAAGGTGCTGGTTATCTTGGTGCTGTGGAATCGAGAAAGGCAAATACAATACGAAAGGATCCGCAGCACAAAATGATCCAACAAGCTCTGCAGCACCAGGAGGCAAAGGAATTATGAGGATTCCTTTATCTGGTTATTGAGTTCTGTTCCTTTTTACTGCTGATCTTAATAACGGTTAAATGAGTAGGCAAGAGGGTAGTCAGTGGATTTTAATATAGAGAAAATGTGAAGTTACCTACTTAGGTAAGAAAAATAGAAAAGCAATGCTTAAGATGTTCACGGACTGGTTTATGTTGGTATTCAGGAGGAGCTGGGGTGTCCTTGTATGTAAAGTTACAGAAATCTAACGTAGGTATAGCAAATATTACAGAAACAAACAGAATATGAATCTTTACTATAAAATGGATTGGCATACAAGTTTAAAGACACTGCAATTATATAGTGTCTTGGCAAGACCACACTTAGCACTACTGTGGTCTACTTGCTTTTGAGCAGCACGACATCACTAGATCGCTGGATGACGAAACTGTTCTAGAGGGGAGGTTAAATAGACAAACCTATAGTCCCGAGAGTTCAGAGGAAAGAGGTGATCACATTGAAGTATGGAAATTCAAAAGGGAACTGACAGAGTAGATGCCAGGAGGATTTTTGCCCTCACTGAGAATCTAGAATTAATATTGGACACAGAAAAAGAAAGACAAGGAGGAATTTCTTCACTCAGACTGCTGTGAATCTTTAGAATGTCCTTCGCAGGGGGCTTTGAATGTTCAGTTACAGAGTATATTCGAGACAAAGATTGATAGACTTTTGGATAAGGAGAGAATCAAGTAATTAAAGGATGATTCAGGAAGATGAAGATGGGGTAGAAGATCAAAGGGCCAAACGACCTGGTTCTGCACCTATTTCAGGTTTTGTAACCTGCTTGGAAAAAAAGGGAAGGGAGGGGGAGGAGGGAAAGAGAAAAGAAGGATGTGGAACAGAATTCTACTTTAGCTAGCCATTCCAGAAAACTTGTCTATTTTGTTCACAGAATGCATTAGACCTTGAATGAAGGAAAGGAATATTTTAATTAAGTTAATGTTTCAGGTCAATGGCCTTTTATCAAATTGATTTCAAATAATTTAATGTTGCTTGCACAGTGCAGGAAATTACAAAAGTCAGTGATTTAATTCTGTGCATTTTTACCATGACCTGCAACTGTTATCTTCTGAAAATATGTGGTACTTATTTTCGCCTGATCATAAAGGACTTAAAATAGCACTTGTTACAGATTTGAAACAAGTGACTATTATTTCCAACAGAACAACAGAATCTCTCTCCACATAATCTTGCATTTGTCAATTAACAATACCATAATAGGCCCAACCTCTCTTTGATAATGTAGGTACAATGTATTCATTGATCTATTATATATGATGTGATGCATCAAGTTTTAAAATGAGGTGCAGGCACAAAGCCTTTTAATTAGGGCTTTTGTTTGACTGGCACACAATGAAAGAATTCTACAGCTTGAGGTGTTAATACTAATTTTTGGATCCGTTCACAATTTCCTTTCTTCTAACCAAGGCGAGAATAGGCAGAACGTACACAAAAAAATGAATACAAAATATCTATTCTAAATGTCATGCCTGTGTAAACAAAAGCATAGGTGATTAAAATGTTAATAAACACAGACACAGAACATAGAAGCTCATTTATGACATTGTTATTCAGTTGTGAATAGGCAAACAATTTGGAACGAGGCTTAAATGGGACTGTTTACACAAACCCCATATTAGCCACTAACAAAGGCATGCTGTCAACAGCTTCACCTGGACTTCTCAATCTTTCCTGAAGTTCCTGCCTAAATGGACACTTGTGCATTTTGCAGCCCAAAGATTTAAATTTGCAGTTTGCACAACATCAAAGTTGGCAATGGACTAAGAATGTGTACAAGGATATCACTAAAATGTCAAGTACAACTATCAGTAGCAGCAAATTCTAAGTGGCTTCTAATATGGTCAGCTGGAGGTCAAATTACTGAAGTGATCTGATCAGCCTCTATACAGGACAAAAAATCATTTTACTGTGACATTGGTCTGTACAGATTATATTGCAATATAGGCAGTTACGATACAGAACAAAATAGTCAATAGTTAAGTGTGGAAATACGTGTGTGGTAATTTAGTGAAATCAGAAAATATTTCTACAGTTTTAGATGTTGCGTTGCCTGAAAATCTTACGCCTATCATTCCTCACTTGAAGCCAACTTCTGGCTAGAGGACATCATGCCCAAATAATCATGATTCCTGTCTGCACCTAGCCATTTGGGATGGGGACAGAGATGCCCTGTCTATCCATATGTATGTGCTTTCAGGAGCAGGTGTCCAAGCACATTACCTCCAAACTAAGACTAGTTACAGTCCCTGTTTAAAAATCCATGGAGATAAGTTAACTTAAGACCAGGACTTTTTTTTAAATCAAGCTCAAAAATTTAATGCTACACTGGATGGTCAGAGATATGAAACTTCCTCAATATCCTCAACTGCAAATACATTAAACACACATATCCTCTCAAATACACTGTTCTGAAAATTTTATCTGTTTCTTTAGCACATTATTTTTTGGTGCTACATGTTATTTATGACCATCACAAAACAAACTTATTTTCAACCTTCTCTTCCTCTTATAGTTTGAATTCTTATTTCATTCTTGCACAAAGTCTGCCCCCAAATTTACCTGCTCTTTCTTCCTGCTATTTTTAGGCTCTGGCATCGTCTAGTAATATAGGCCCTTGCAATGCTACTTTCAAATTGGTTTTCTCATAGAATCATTCGTACATTAACTCTGCAAGAGCAAACCAACCATCCCATTCTGCAGCTTCTTCCAAATCCTGTTTTGTTTTCCTCTCCCGAGCATCTTTCCAATTATTATTGCAAACTAGAATTAAATCTGCTTCTAACACCCTTTCAGGCAGTGAATTCTAGATCACAAATTCTTGCTGCTTGAAAGTTTTGCTTCATATCACCCCTGGTTCTTTAAATCCATCCCCTCTGGCTCTTTGCCCTTCAGTCAATGGAAACAGCACCTTATTCATTTTGTCAAGATCCCTGACAATTTGGAAGACTTATTAAATCACCTCTGAACCTTCAAGTAACCAAAGTCCTTCCTCCACAGATCCATTCCTGCTAAATCTTTCCTACACCCTCTAAGCTATTCACATTCTTCCTGAATATAAAAATCTGACATTTCAGGTCAAAGACCCTTTGTCAGAAGGGGCAACTTTTTCACCCAGAGGGTGTTCCATATATGGAATGAGCTGCCAGAGGGAGTGGTTGAGGCAGGTACATTAACATCATTTAAAAGACATTTGGACAGGTACACGGATAGCAAAGATTTAGAGAGATATGGGCCAAATGGGACTAGCTTAGATGGGCATCTTGGTCAGCGTGGACCAGTTGGGCTGAAGGGCCTGTTTCTATTCTCCATGACTCTTTGATAACTGGTACGGAGACAAAAGAAGCTTTTTAAGCAGCAGGTGGGGGGAGAGGGATGTTTCTGATAGGGTAAAACCAGGGTGACCATGGGGATAAATTGTAAACAAGGTTACCTGGTCAATGAGTGAATGGGAGCAGTTAGAGAGTAAGAATATACACAAAAGACATTAGCTGTGGAAAGCAGAGCAGGAAGATATGCCCAGCAGGTCAGTCTGGGGATGTCCAGAAGGCTGCAACGTGCCCAGATGGAAGATGAGGTGCTGTTCACCAAGCCTGCATTGGTCCTCGTAACAGTGCTCTTCTGCTTAGATTTTCAATTTTACACTTCCATTGAAGCTTTCATTTTCTCCCCACATTAGTCACAAATTCAATGTTCCCTTTTCTTATATCTTAGTTGTCCTTTGCCGAATTCTGAATTTTTCCTAATCATCAGGCTTCTGTTTTTACTGACAAATTAATAAGCCAATTCCCTTAGTTCAATACTACCTTTAATTTCTCCTGTAATCCATGGCTGGGTCACTTTAGTGCACTTCAAAGGAATGTACATTTATTGCAAATCACACCTTATTTCTTTAAAGGCTATCCATGGTCATAATCTTTAACATAGTTTTCTAATCTACCACAACCAACTAGACATGAACAAATTCCCTTTGTTTATATTGAAACTCCTGCTTTCAGACTGAACTATGTATGTTTGTTGCAAACCATGCATTAAAGTTTCAATGTTAGCTATTACCTGTTTACTATTATACCTTTTAATGCAAGTTCCCAATCTATCACATACCTCTGAAGTTTGTGTTGTTTAGATTTAAATCCCTGACCTCAGATAGAATTTTAAATTAAAATTTAATTCTATCACATGTTGATCATTAAAGACATTGCAACTATAATATTGTTAATTAACTCTCATTACTCAATACTAAAATAGTTTACCTGATAAATACTATTATTGCTGACTTGGTTCACCCCCTTTATTTGTATAATCCCTAATGATTATTGTATTTTCTTCATTACATGCATTTCTCACTCCCTTGTGCAAGTACGTCCTACATCGTGAGTACTGTTTGGGACATAAAGACAACTACCACAAAGGTTTTCTGTCCCTTGCTCATCTTAGCTCCAACCAAAGAAATTCAACTATGATCCTTTCAATTGCCTTCAGTGCCCTGATCATTTTGCAATCACAACTCTGCAGCAACAATTAGCTTGTACCTATTTCTTTCCATTTGTGCCAACAGTTCTCTATCTCTGTTGTAGATACTGGGTCCTTTCAGATAATCAGTTTTTATTTTTTTCATTACCCCTTTTGCTATCATTGCACTTTCACCTGGTCTTTTCTCTTTCATTTTTTAAATTTCCACTCACCAAAAGCCTACCTCATTCTATTTAGTTTAACACCTTATCTACCTCCCTATTCAATTCACTAAGATACACGGTCCAGCCGGATTTAAGTGAAGCGAGCATAATAGTTTCCTCTTTACTCAGTACTCTATTGCCAGTCTTTGCTCTTCTGACAAAAACTCATCACTTTGCACTTCTCTGCATTAAATTTCATTTGCCAGAGACCACCCAGCCCACCAGTACATCTACATCTTCTGGGATTCCAACTCAATCCTCCTCATTCTTCACTACACATCCAAGGCTTATGATATCTCCACATTTTAAATGGTGCTCTGTACATCCAATATAATATGTAGCAAGAAAGGAATTGCCTCAAGTGCAGACCCTTGGCAACACCATTATACATCTTCCTACAGACCAAGAACAATCAGCTTCCTGAACCTGCCTATTTTATACTTGTGCTCCCACAGTTGCTTTTATTCCACATGGTTCTTCTTTGTTAACATTTAATTGAACACCTTTTGAAAGTCCCTGTATACAACATCAACTGTATTGCCCTCATCAACCCTCTGTTAGTTCAAACACAAAAAAAACCACAGAATCACTTTGGTCTCTTTGAGTACCAACTTTTCTTTACCAAGTCTACTTTATTTCTCCTGGCTCATGCCAAGACTGTTTCCAAATCTGTCCTCAGTTCCTTTAGTTAGCTAACCCCTTCCTATTTTGTTTCAAACCAAAAGGTTCTATTTTTCTCCAATGATAACAGATTGGGTTTACAAAATGCTTCACTGTTTGGTATACAATTAATGCACTTACCAAGGGATGTAAATTATCCCATTAGGTTTTAGGAAGCTTTGAGAGACAGTTAATTATGGTTTTCACAGATGTTATTGATTTCTGTTTAGCACTGATTACTAGTTAAATTAATTAATACTCAGAGCCCAGAAGTATAATCAGCTGCTCTTGTTTAATTATCTAGTCCAACAAGAATTCCCTGTTCTGTTTGTTGTATGACTTGAAGGAATCCCTCTTTATTAAGTTCAGCATAATTTCACAATTATATTTAAAAAGGTAACAAACAACTTGAAAGGACAATTGCCTCACAATGTTGAGCACTGCAGCTAATAGAGGTGCACTACTTTTAGTGAGTGCCCTGTGATATTACAACAACTTATCTTTACCATAGGAAAATGTCCCAAGGCACTTCACTAGGGCATTATCAAACAAATCAGACACCAAACCACTTAATTTGTTAGGACAGATAACCAAAAGATTTGACACCTAGATAGAGAGTCACAGAAACATGGCAACCCTGTAACATACAAGTTGGCCATTTGACCCATTGTGCCAGTTAAAAACAAGTCTTCTCCAGCTTAATCCGACTTCCAGATTGCACTCTGTATCCTTGCAGGTGCAGGCCTTTCAAGTATGCATTCAAATCCTCCTTCAATGTGATGAGGGTTATTGTCTCTACATCCAGTTCAAACACCAAGTTCCAGACCTTACCACCCTCCAGATGAAAACCTTTTTCTCATCTCCCTCTTTCTACCAATTATTTTATATCTATGCCTCCTTGTTTTTAAACCCCTTTGCCAAGGGAAACAGCCAGATCCCTCATAATTTTATACATCTCAACTAAATCTCCCTTCAGTCTCCTCCATTCCAAAACAAAACCGCCACAACTTATCCCACCTTTTCCTCATGGGTTCAGTTTTCCAGTCTAGGCAACATCTTCGTAAAACTCCTTTGTATCCTCTCCAGCACAATCACATCTTTCCTATAGTTCAAATTAAAAGAAAGGGACAGAGGCGGAGAGGCTTGAGGAAGGAATCCCAGAGCTTAGGGCTTTGGCAGCAAAACATATGGCTGCTAGATTTGGACTGACTAAATTCAGAGATGATCAAATAGCCAGATAGGTAGAGTGCAGATATCTCGGAGGGTTGCTTGGTTGGAAAGGATTAAAGATATATAGGATGCAAGGATATGGACACACAAACATGTGAATTAGTATCAGGGCCAGGCTACTCAGTCAATCAAGCCTGCTCTGGTATTTGATAAGTTTGTAATTTTGTCTCCACATTCCCACCTACCACAGGTACCTTGCACCTTCCTTCCTGACAAGATTATATCTATCCCTGCCTTAAAAATATCCAAAGAGCCTCTTCCACAAAGGGCAATGGAAACAGAATTCCACCGGCTCCCAAGTTTCATCTCATCCCCATCTTAAAAAAGTGACACCGAATTCAAGAATCTTGCATAAGAGGAAAGATCCTCTCTATTTCCACCCATCAAGATTGCTCTGGAGCTTGTATTTTAGTCAAGTCTCCCCTCACACTTCTAAACTCCGGCAGATAAAGGTCTTCAACTTTTTCCTCATAAGACAATTAGCCCAGTTCCAGGAATGAGTTCAGGAACCATTCTTCTAATTGCTTCCAAAACATTTATATCCTGCCTTAAATACAGAGTCAAAGTACTCCTCATGTGATCTCACCAGTGTTCTATTTTTGTATTCAATGCCCCTTACAATATACAATAATGTTCCGTTAGCTTTCCTAATTACTTCCATTACCTGCATTCTAGCTTTCCGTGAATCATGTACTAGGACAGCCATTGCAGAGCTCTGCAATTTCTCACCATTTGGGTCATATGCTGTTCCCTTCCATAATGGGACACATTGACATTTTTCCACTTACTCGCCCTTTGCCCACCATTTATATCCTTCTGTGGCCTATTTTTGTCATCTTCATGGCTTACTTTCCTATCTACCTCTGTATCCTTTGCTGCTTTAGCAATCATGCTTTTGGTGTCTGTATCCAAATCAGTTATACAAATTGCAAGAAGTTGAAGCCCTAACACTGCTCCTTCTGGCACACCACTTGTTCCAACAAGGACTGACCCATTTATGCCTGCTTGGTTTCTTATTTTCCAGCCAATTTTCTATCCAAAATGTTGCTTCCTTCATAATGAGCCTTTATTTTTTTGCAGCTCCTTATCAAATGCCTTCTAGAAATCTTAGTGCATCTACCAGTTCCCCTTTAACCACAACACACGTTACTTGCTCAAATAAATTCGTAAAAACTTTATTTCCTTTTCACGAAACCATGCTCACTCTGCCAATTACCTTGATTTTTTTTCTGTGCCCTGCTACAATTTCTTCAATATCAGCTTCTAACATTTTGCTATGACAATTGTTAAGCCAGCTGGACTCTAGTTTCCTGCTTTCTGTCTCCCTCCCTTTTTCACTAAAGGAATTCATTAAAACCCATGCATCAATTCTCTCACTGACCATTTCTTTTAAGACCCTGAGATGAAACTGAGCAAAGCCAGAGACTTATCAGCACATAGCTCCAACAATTTGCTCATTACCACTTTCCTGGTGATTATAATTTTCCAGAGTTCCTTCCTTCCCTCCCTTCCTTCCAATTCCCATTTATAGCTATCTCAGACACGTTACTTGCATTCTCTATAGGGAAGACCAATGCAAAATACCTGTTTCATTCACCTACCATCTCCTTAATTTCCATTATTAATTCCCCAGACTTGCTTACTATAGGACCAGTACTCAATTGTTAACTCTTTCTAATGATCTATAGAAACTCTCACTGTTTTTACATTCCTGGTCAGCTTTTATCTCACACTTAATTTTTCTTTCCTTATTAAGCTTTCAGTATCTCTTTATTGATTTTTATATTCTGTCCAATTTTCTGTCTTGCAACCTGTCTTTGTGCAATTATATGCTTTTACTTTAAGTCTGATGATATCTTTGACTTTTTTAAGTTAGTCACAGATGGTGGACCCTTTTTTCTTTTCATTGGAATGCATCCATTCTGCGTATTCTGAAGACCCCCTTATACATCTACCACTACACCTTAACTGACCAAGCCCTTACCCTAACTTGCTAGTTTATTAATTAACATCATTAATTAACAGAGCAACTCCTCCACCTTTTCCTTGCTTCCTGTTCTTGCTAAATGTCGATAACACCTCAATCTTCAGGTCCCAACTTGTCAGCCTACAGCCATATCTCTGTAATGGCCATCGGGTCATACATACAAGGCCACCCCTTTAGTTTCAGAAACTTTGTCCCTTAATTATTATTATTATAGTCTCTAACCTAGTGTGCTGATTTACTCTTAGATTTATACTCACTATCCTTCCTATCACAGTCTGGTTATTTCCCATACTTAATATTTTTCTTTCTAGCCTTGTACATACTGTCTGATTTAATACATCTTCTCAACTTTGAAAACTTTAAAATCAAGCCACTGGTAACTGGGAGCTGAAGTTACTCAGGACGCACTGGGGTATTGGTGTATGTTGGGACATGGGCAGCAGACTTCTGCAGGTATAAATCAAGCATCCCAGTGGTATCAAGTCCTATCAAAGTGCAGGGCTGGGATTAGCATTTGAAGGTGTTGAGTGTGAAAGTGAAAGTATTGTGAGTGGAATTCTCTACCCCAGGGGACTGTGGAAACTTACTCATGGAGTTCATTCGAAACAAAGATCAATAGACCTGGATATTAAGGGGTATGGGCATGGTGCAGGAAAATGCCACTGAGATAGAAAATCAGCCACGATCCTGATGAATGATGGAGCAGTCTTCAAGGACCAGATGTCCTACTCCTGCTCCTATTTTTGGTATTATTTCCAAAGATGT
>JARFYF010000056.1:12751830-12763240 GCA_030265395.1 Rhina ancylostomus
TTTCAGATCTCTTTCTGACTTTTATGTCCCAAAAGGTACTGTTCAACTGTGAAACTCTGCTTCGGTGCTCTAACGGTAGATATCATTTCACCTTGTAAATGGAGTTGTAAACTTTAGTACTGGAGGCACTTTTCCATTTCAATTTGTGACAATTTTATACAGTTATAAAAACTGCATTTGTGTTCAGTGCTGTGATTGGTTTGTCCGTCGTGTTGGTACAAGACAGACAGTGAACAATAAAATACAGAAGGAGAAAGGCAGATATAGCAATATGTCAGTGTAGCAATATAATGGGTCAGAGACTAAGAGAAGCATTTTTATCTTACTCAGAGAATTCAAATTTCTGGAAGTTAATTTGAATCCTTCAGACCATGTTGCGATTTCCATCATATTATGTACTGTTTTACAGATGGTAGCAGGATGTTGCAAATAAAATTGTTATGTAATCCTTCTTAAGTAGTAGTTAAAAACACACAGACTGGCAATAAAGCTATGGAAAAATAATTTTCTTTACGGACTCACTAGAGGCAGTTAATACTCCAAGCTCTGTTATTTAAAGAACATCACACAATTACACAATAATCTTCACTGGTAACTCTAGAGTTAATGCTACCATGTACCAAATCAAGATAAACAAATTAAAGCGTAATGATTGAAAGATATTGACTTCAGCATATTAAACTAACTCTATATACATTTTATTTAAACACAATAACCAGTCTTTTCCTGCATATAGAAAGTTTACTTAAATTATTCTTTCCTCTTTACCAAACATTGAAAGGAGGATTCAGATTGTCCCTCGTTTTAATCTGACCTCAACTACTACTTAAAATGAAAATATACTGCTGCTCGATCAGTTTTCCTTGATTGCTCGGTGTTCCGCTTGCTGCAGCTCAGAAAAACAAATCGTTTTGTACACTGTATCACTGCGTTCCATTTAGCCCTCACTGTAGGAGGCCAGTCTGCAATGTCAGCCTCAAAGAATCTGAAGAAAGTCGACCCAGAAAGGAGTGAAGAGAAGAAATTGGAGGCAAATGGGCCGTGAACTAAACCATCATGTAGAGCTATCGATGCTGATAACATTTATTCAATCGCTTGATATTGTTGAGCTTGGCCTGAATGAAGTCTTTCAGGGTGCTGCATGAAGTTAAAGCAAGTAAATTTCTATCTTTTTCTGCATTAGCTGCCTCATTGCCCTTCAATCGGCCTCACAAAAGCAGAAAATGGTTATACCATCTGCTTTCAATTCTCTGTAGCCAAATGTTCTTGTTGCGCCACTGCACACATTCAGAACAGATTCCCCTCACCCACCAGCACCACTCCCCACTATTAGCCTTCTGGGCATGCCTAGAGTGCCACTGCAAAGTGAATTGGTTGCATCAAAGAAGTTTGTATTAAAAAAAAATCTTTAAAACTCTGATTCTTAAAGTAAATTACAATTGGGTTGATAAAAATATAAACAATTTAATTGTATGCCTTCATTCCCATAAACGTCACTGAACAACTAAATCTTGAAACGGACACTAGCAGTAAATACAGCAATTTCTCCAATTAAACAGTGGCACAATTGTGTCAATTTGTACTTAGCAGATATGTATGATTAGCTATTAATTGTAATTCATTCAAATATGTAACCGTCAATGCATTTAATTTTTAAAAAGTCAACCCAACATTACTTTCAATTTTTGGGAAGTTCCTCAGGATGTGTTTTTCTACTTTTGGTCATTGTGTTGTTTTCAACCAGTAATAAACCAGCAGCTTAGATCAGACCAAGATTTTAGTAAATTAAAAATACACTGAAACTATATAAAATTAGAATGCACAACTCTGAAATTTAAACAAATTTTTAATTGTTCTTGTAGGACAAATTTAAATGTATTGCTGATCTCAAACTGAGACTAACAGGAACTGAGCCACAAGTGATTACAGTTTGCTCCACATTGAGATATAAACTAGGTGCAGTTTTGGTATAAAACACATCAACTTAGCAGCAAATTGTCCTGTACCCAATCTGTATAAGCAGTGGCACCACTGCTAAACACCACTTACAGTGGGTGTTCCAATGAAATACAAATTAAGGGCTCAACTAGTGCCAGCACTTCAGAAACCAGTTTCCATTGCTTGGAGCAGCAGCAGTGATTATTCAAAAAAAAATTCTTGGCAGTTGACAATCAAAACTAAATTGTGAAAACTTTCAACTGAATTCACTGTGGAGCCATGATTATCCACCATGTTATTTATTGCAGTGGAGGCAGAAAAGGGTGGGGAGGGGAAATTATGCTCGGTAGTGGGGTCCCATTAGAGATGGCGGAAAATGATGTGTTGGATACGTAGGCTGGTCAGATGAAATGTGAGGACGAGGGGGACCCTTTCCCTGTTGGGTCTGGGAGGGGTCAGGGTGAGAGCAGATGTGCGGGAAATGGTAGAGATACGGGTGCGAGCTCTCTCGACCACAGTCGGGGGGAAGCCATGGTTAGAAAAGAAGCTGGATATCTTGTTTGTCCTGGAGTGGGAAGCCTTCTCATGGGAGCAGGTGTGGCGGAGGCGGAGAAATTGAGAAAAAGGGATCGCGTCCTTGCAAGAGACTGGGTGGGAGGAGCTGTACTCTTTGGGTTACTCTAGTTCCTCATTCTGGGAGTTATCTGAGGTAGGTTGAAAGTGGTAAGCAGTCTGTGGAGCATCAGCTTGCGTCAAATATACTGAAAGCCAGAAGGTCAACATTTTATAACATTCAGGATGTCCCAACTGTACAGTTCCATGTCTGAACACAAAATCAATCCAACATCTACCCAACTACCCAATAATTAATTGCTTAAAGGGTTGGCAGCTCCTGCTCCCACTTGACTGCAGATTTACAAAATCAAAATACAGCAGGTACTGGAAAACTGAAAACAAAAAAAATTCTACAAGTCTGGCCGCATCTGTCAAGAGAGAAAGAGGTACCATTTCAGACTCTCCATTAGAAGTGTTCTGATTAAATGCCACTGAACTGAAACATTAACTGCTTTTCTCTCCACAGATGCTGCCTGACATTAAATAATGTGCAGTATATTCTGTTTCCTAGCCCTTGGTGAATGGACCCTTTCAAGTCATGTTCTTAATTGTTCTGTGGGAACCAGATTTTAAGTTGATTAACTATTCCATTGGTCCACGGGTGCCCTGATGGTCTCTGTCATAAAACATGGCCATGCAGGCATGTGAGACAGGTGGAAGTTGCATTTTGCCATTTCACTTTTACCCAAAGAGCAGGAGGAATGTGCAACTCAGTTCCACAACCAACAGCAGAGGTGCACCTTGTGAGGGAATTAGATGAGCACATGACAAAAATGGGGATAGTAAAATATGATGAAAGGATTAGCTGGAGGGATGAGAGGTGACGAGTGTGGATCATAAATATCACTGATAACACTGGGTAAAATGGTCAGTTTCTGTGCTGTGTTGTTTGTTACTCTGTGCTCACTTAAATGTGATACAAATAATTTACACTTCTTGATGTAATGATGCAAAATGGTCATCTTTGTGAGGTAATACCTCAGACAGCAAATCTGCATTTTCAACAGAACAACCAAATAAGCTAACATCAAGATTGAGAAAAGTTTTCCCACCTCAGGTTTCTGGGCAGCTATTGTCACAGCAAGATCTAAGGCCCTCCACTGAAGAAGGTAGTTCAATTATACTGTCACTTTCCCCGGAAAGTTTTGACACCACTTTAGGACGACAGGTACATCAATGTAGCTATTTGCCTTCAGTGATAATTGTCTGTAGACTACTTTGGGCATCATAGCTGATCCCAATCCAGATCCAGCATAGTTCACCATGCACCAGTACCAAAGGCAGATATCAGAAGCATAAATGCTGGCTGATTTTTGGATCCTTGATGTATGCCAGAAATTCCAAAGCTAGCAGTAAATCTCTTCTGAGGCATGATAATGAGGCATGGATGTGGGAGCTTTTAGATTGAATTAACTTGGTTGTTTGTGTTGGGAAGGGTGAGGAGGGGGGTGCAGGGAGGTCTTCTTCTGTACACAAGGTTGAAAAAGTTATCAATTCAAGTGATAAGCAACAGAATTCTGGTCTAGGAATGCAATCGTCTATACATGGAGTTAAAGCAATTGAACTATAATAAAAGCATTCGTAAATCCATTAGGGGCTTGATGCTTCCATTAAAACAGATGACAAAGGAATTCATGCACCACCATCACTGGGTGGAATTTCACAAGACTGCAGTCAGAATCCTTTCACATTGCATGCTATTATATCAGCAAAAGTAAAATTGATGCCAACTTTTTAAATCAGATCCACAAAAGTAGCATGTCAATTGTCACTAGCTAAACAGGTAGGAAGTGAAAAACATAGCTTTCTATAAAGACGGTGCAGTGGTTATTTAAGTAGTTACATGTAGGGAAATTCTCCCTACATTAGACAGTATTGCACACTTGTTTGTTTCAAGGCAACAAAACCTCTTGAGGTTGGGATGACATTAAACCATTCAAGCTTCAGTCTTGCGCTTAGTACCATCAGCTCAACCCAAAGATACACTTACAGATTCTTTGCAGCAACATAAACACACCTTAAAGCATGCACTTTCCCGATAATTTTTAAAGTGTTACCACATAGGTCCATGTGCTACCACACACAGATAGGGATGTAAAAACCTTTCCTTAAATGTTTAATAATCAGAAGGCAACATGTTACATCATTTGAGGACAGTTTTAACCTTGTAAATTTTTCAAGCAAAGTTTCATTACTGCAAAATACATTTCCCTCTAGATTATACAAAACCCATCAGCAGCTTACCCACCCGCTCTCTAATATAAATGAGTAAACATGATAGTAAATACAGATAAAAGCCCGCAGTGTAGACATGAAAATGGCTAATGGCAGTGGAAAAGCTGGCCTATTGGATGCTACTGCTTCGAAAATTGTATTAGTTCATGACCTTCGATCAAACAAGACCCTACATTTCACAATGAGAGAAACCACTGCTGCAAGCTGGCAACTTTGAAGCGCTCCTCTGTGAATGTGGCTCATCTGTCTAATTGCTTCTTTATTGTTTGGATGTGACATTGTATTGTACAATGTCACACAGAATGTTTCCCTCCCCATTGATCTTAGCAGCAATAAAAAGCTTTAAAACACAGATGATAATGCTACCAGGGCTTGGCCTTGCCATTTCACCCCCTACCCCCATGAAATTTCAAATTATGTGTCATACACATAACACTTTATAAGCTTAATGGCATATTTGAGAGTATTTCAAGGTCATGAAATATTACCTTGGGGTTTTCCAAGATCCCAGACTCATAGCTGTGGGAAAACATAAAATCAAAGTAAACAGTAAGAATAAAATTTACCATATAAGAGAATATATTATGATTGCAAATATTTGAAACAATTATTTACTTAGAAGTGGTTAAAACTAAAATATTAAAATTCTGGAAAAGAACACAAAATACTGCAATACATGACTGTCGGCAATTGAAATGTAAACTTTTGCATTTTAGTTGGAGTTGAATCATCAGGCAACTCTTGGCAAAAGATCCACACTCGAAATTGTATTTTCTCTTTCTAAAACCAGTTGTTTGGTTCCAACATTATTCACTCACCTGATGTGCATGATGTTAGCATCCATACTCCAAGGGCTTTTGGGAGTGACAGGAATGGGAATGCCATGCTCCTATAATCCAAACAGAATTCAGGAAATCATAAGGTGGCATGTGTTATGGAGCACAGCTCACAACCAAGTTTCTCACTGCCTTGAGTGGCAGAAATATTAAGTAACTGCTCATATTAAGAAACAGAAGTTCAAATTTGTTTTTAAAAAGCACATACAGAAAGTATTACAATATCTTTTAACCCCAAATCATTTATTGAATGGGGAGAATTAAAGGGCATCATTAGGTTTTATTCCAGTTTTTTTATTCAACGTCGTTTATCATCCTTGCTGTCACTCATTTTAGAGAGTAGTTGGTGTCTACAAGCCCAGACCTCAATAAGTATTACTCCACAGTATGTAAGGCAGAGAATATATTTCAAAGTGAAATGATCTGTGGAAGTACACATGATCCATACAAACCTACTTCATCCAACTCATCAATTGCATTTGGCACCTTTCTCTCTTATAAACTTGGAACTTTGCCTGAATTGCAACTATATTGCGAATAAATTTTTCATTGCATTGTGCAGAAACATAGTTGTGTATATGACAATAAACTTGACTTGACTTACTACTGTTGGCATCAGCTCCATCAGTTAAGTTGCAAATTGTAGCCAGACACCAGAGTGAAGTTTCTACTGAATTTCTTATTGTAGAAATGCAGTGAGTTTGATATTTGCATAGGTTGGACTTGTGTGAGCATCACCCTGCAGAACTCCAACAACCTGAATATTTTGGCTTACAATATTGTATATGTGGCCAGTAATTTTGACTCACTATTTGGCAGGTGCCATTTCTAGTTTCAAATTGAGTCTCATATTGTTTTTCAACTTTCCTTCAAGGTTCAGTGCTGTTCTGGGTGCAAGTTTGCAAGAAGTGATTACCAAATTATAGACAAGCTCCAAAAAGTGAACAAAAGATTACACAGGAGGACTTAATGGACTGAAGAGGAAATTCAATTAATTAGTAGTTCAGGTACTTGCTAATGGTTTATTTTATACAATGCAAGGATAAGAATTGTCAAGTCCTCAAGAGACAATCCACATCTGTTTAAAAGGATGTTTGGGAAGGGGGAAGTTAGGAAAAAGGGGAAGAGGATGAAGATGTGATGTACCAGAGAATCTATTCTTGGGTTTCAACACGATGTCCCAATCTCCCACAGTGGGACTCTTGCTTCAGATCACACACAATACACTGAAGCACAGATAACAAACATTATTAATTCATTACCCTAGGCACAATTATCTCTAATCAGCACTGCAAAACATTACCGCTGGTGACCAGTGGCATCAGCTACTGAAACTCAGTCTTGCAGAAATGCCAGCAGCTACTGAGACAGTCAGAAAAAGCTGCAGAGTGGAATCTTTCACATGAAAACAAGCTCCAAAGATGAACAAAACTCAAACACTCCTCCAAAGATAAAGATACTATTCATTAGCCTGAAACAAAGCAAAAAATTTACTTTTTCTCTGTATTTTCAGAGTTAAACAACTCCATTTTAAAATAAAATTTATCAACATTGCCTCTTCTAAATACACTAGAATTTAAAACTAAACTTTACTGCTCAAACACTTTGAGATGTAAATTGCTTTGAAAAGGAAAATCAAGTTTGAATTCCATATCCACTTAAAGCTGACATTTTTTAGAAAAATTTTAAATATTTCAACTTTAGGCCCCATTTCAAATTTTAAATTTCTGGATTTCAGTTTCAAGATTCCAAATTCCAGAGTGGGATTAAAATTCCATACTTGAGTTTTGAGTGAACCTAAATTTCAAATTTATCCAGATACTTATGATATCTGACTCAAGCCAATAAGGCATTCGAAATCAATTCACAGCTCAAGCTGCAGATCATGATGGAATCTACAGCTATTTTGGGTAATGGGGAAAGCATCAGATTTAGTGACAAATATGAGAAGGTTCGAGGCAAGAATGGTCATTGAAGTTAACGTACTTGGCACTGTGGGAAAAATACTATTGCTTAGAAATTTATTCCAAATCGATTATTAATGTAGTTGAACAAGTTTCAGAGGCAAAGCACAAGGCCCTACTGCAATTGATTAGCTTTATTGCCCTGGATGAATTTCTACCGAATATATTGTCCAAATCTTCTGCATTACTGAGCAATGTTCTCACTGTCTGGGATGATGAGGGATCTGTATCTCCAATGAGTGAAAAATGAATCACCTCAAAACTATTGAAGGCTGCAACAGCCATGTTGACTAGCAGAAGGATGACATTTGCAACTGTTGACCTGCAGAATATTTCAGCTTACAAAATTAGCTGCTCTAGACTTTGTTCAAAGATGGGCCATCTAGTACACATCATGTTCCACTATCAATTCACCAGGAGTTTTGATTATTTTTGAGTTTAGGATGCCCATATTACTACAGGCAGAAATGTCACAGCAGCACAAGAAAGAAATAGACCAATCTTGGACAAACATAGTCCAAATAATAAGCTGCTCTCAGAGAGGAAAAATTCTACCTTTAAGAGGTACTTTCACAGCAGAAAAGTGATGTCCTGCTCCTATACATGTACACTTTAAATTGAAAACACTCATTTATTATCTCAGCTATGGGCACTTTTATATAGCATTTCAGTTCAGATCAGAGGAGAACGATGTCACTTCCTGCTCTCTGCATCCTTTAGTGGAATTTGCACAACAATAAAAATGACAAAGCCACTTTATCTCAATCTGAACTAAAAAAAGTAAAAAAAATGCCCTTACTAGTGATCATCTCTGGTACTAGATCATTAAAATAAAATGAAAGCTTATATAATAAAGACATCAGGATCTAGTTTAATACTCCAATGTTGTTTTTTTTAAAAAAAGGTCCTTTTGTTCTAGCTCATGCCTGTCCTCCTCAAGCAATGTGATGGACACAGTGGGCGTAGGGCTCATTTCTGAGGTGTACATGACTCAATAATTTACCCCAACTAGTTAATGCCAGCCTGTTACACTGCATCCAAAATGAGCATCAGGAGTTGTTCAAAAGCAGCCTGGTGGCTGTACTGTACCTAGTACACCGTTCACCCCGAAGATCTTTGCTGAACATTACGAAAACTGGTAGCCCAGTAAAGGAAACACTGAAAGAGTAGATAACGACAAAGCAAGAACCAAAATAAGAACAACTGCACTATTTTACAATGTCTCCAGATGCAGCGAAGAACCAAATTTCTCAGTAGCCCAGAAGAAGGTTCCTCAAAACAGAATCTGGGCAGGATGGGGTAGGGAGAAGGAAATGAAAGGGGAACTCGAGCTGGATGGAATCTCAAGTGCCTTTGGCCTTGTCGTGGATGAAAACCCCATGCTCAAACTTTCAGCAACAAAGAACAAGCAGGGTCAATATGCACTTTAGTAGATATAGGACGATATAACCTTCAATCCATTTCACAAATGTTCTTTTGCCTTCCATTTCAAAGATCTCTCTTTTATATGAAACTCCTTTGTCTGCTATTTTAACAGAACGAGCTCGGGTCTTTGAAGAGCTGCCACAACAGCTTCCATGCATCACCTCTCAGTTTTTATGTGTGGAGTTGGTTGGATATCTAGTGCAGATAAATTTAACCTGGGATGTCCAAATGTAGGAGACTCATGAAATATGGATCTTCATGACAGAACACAGATTGGATGACTGGTTGGAAGGTTCAATCGCAACAAAGTCGATGGTACCGCTAGCAGCACAGGAACATAAGAGTGCCTTGTGATTCAAGCTTCAGTGGGTCTCCTGAGTTTGAAAGACTGTATAACTCACTTGCTGTTATGGGTCGTTTGCAGTCATGAACTCACTTCTACAATAAACTGCAGCTGTCAGTAATATCCTATAGATCTGTTCTAGAATAAACATGAAAAGATAAAGCCATTAATGGCTAATGAGTTGTTAATGAGTTGTAGTGAGACAAATGCAGTTGTGTATTATTGTTCTGCAACAATAAATGTTAATTAGCAGCTATTTACTTGGTGCTTTTACCTGGCCTGATTTCATCTCCTTCGCGCCCCCAGCCCTCCGCCTCCTCCTCCCCCAAGCAGTTTTGTATCAGCCCTGAGTGGTGTCAACAGGTTACCCACTGTTACAAAGTGTCTTCCTCATGTCACAAGAAGATGGAGCAATTGTTAATGCTTGAGCAACCAAGCCACTGAATGGTTCATTAGGTTTCAAGAGGTTGTTTTTTCATTGAATGCCTTTTAGCTTCAATGGGCTGTTATCATTAGCGCAGGGTGCAGCCCCAAAGAGGTGGTCTCAGATCCAGTATGGACACAGTCTGGGGCAAGACCGTTACTACTTACTTCCACCTTCTTTTGCTTATTTAAAATACCAGTCCCTATTTCTTGTGATATTTATTTTCTTTTGCTTTATAACAGGGAGGAGACTGTTGTGGCCTGACTATACACTGTATGGGCATTTAACATTTCAATAGGAACAAAAATATAAATCAAAATTAAGAATAAGAAATGCCATGATCTTATAAATGGAAACAGAATTTATATTCCCAAATTAAATCAAATTTGGTTTCTGCGATTTGTCTTTGGTTTTGTTCACAGGGTGTGGATGTTGCTAGTAAAACTGCATTTATTATCCTGCACTAAGGAGGCAAAATCATGAATCATCCCTACTGGTGGGCTGGAGTTACATATGGGACATCCTGGCTGAAGGCAACAGATTATCTTCCCTGAAGGACAGAAATGAATCAGTCAGGTGTTTACAACAATCTGTGATTATTGCATTGAAAGTGGCTTTTAGTTTTGTCAAAAGTTAAATAAATCTGGAATTTACATTTCCTGGCTGTCATGGTGGGATTCTTACTCACTTCTCCAAACCTCCGGCTTTGACTTCTGTAACTTTAACCACTATAAAAGTTACCATTGCTACTGTACTCCAGTATACACTTGAGTCTAATATATCATAGCCAAATGTATTGTGGTATCATGGAGAGACACTAAAGAAATGCAAATTCTGCATTTGATTTTTTTTTGCAAAGATGTGAGCATTTTGACAGTATTGGGGAAAAGTAAAACTTAAACTACTAACATTTAGCAACTTCCTTGCATACTATTTGCCTAGTTCTGTAGAATATATTCATTATTGTATGAATTAAGTCAATACAGAAAATGTTGGACACACATTCTCCCTGGCACAGCAGATTAACATTTACAAATATGCTGTTTAATTCCAGTTTTCATAAATTTTGGGTTTTTTTTAATAATTGTTTTTTCCTCTCATCTTTCAAGTCAGTCCATCCCTCCTTCTTCACTTCAATATATAGTTTGGGATTTTAAAATCTAACAGATTGGTTCAAACTTTGTTCATTTTTCATATAAATGCTTAAGGAAGTACAATTATTTGGGTTGTTTACACAGGTCTTCGATGTTGGGCATAGAGTCCTGTTCGTATGGATGCTTAGCTAATAGCAAGGGCCCATAGAACATCTACAGGCAGTGCAAGTCTATCAAAGGGCTACGCAAGTTGTTCACTATACATAGAGCACAGAACATAGAGAATAACAGCACAGTACAGGCCCTTCGGCCCACAATGTTGTGCTGACATGTTATCCTGTTCTAAGATCCATCTACCCCTTGCCTCCCACATAGCCCTCCATTTCTCTATCATTCATGTGTCTATCTAAGAGTCTCGTAAATATCCCTAATGTATCCGTCCCCACAACTTCTGCTGGTCCTGGGAAAAAGTCTCTGACTGTCCACTCGATCTATGCCTCTTATCATCTTGTACACCTTTATCAAGTCACCTCTCA
>JARFYF010000056.1:12763539-12775955 GCA_030265395.1 Rhina ancylostomus
ACCTTGAGGGATCTATGGACGTGGACCCCAAGATCCCTCTGTTCCTCCACACTGCTAAGCATCCTGCCATTAACCTTATATTCTGCCTTAAAATTTGGTACTAACATGAATCCTTTGTATTCCAAGTCTAAATTTTATTATTTTCAAGGGCTTTATGGCTTTGCTGCAGGCAAGCACTTATGATGCATCTTTTCCAATGTACAGTAATCTGCATACTGAATTGAACTTTCTAGGCAAAAATGCAAGAAGAGCACAGCCTCAGCTCTTTCCTCTTGCAAACTGATCATCTATAATTTGTTGGTAACCCAGGCAAACATCACACAGGCGTTTGTTCATCTACCTCATTACCAACCCTATTACCACATTTGGAATGGGGATCAAATCCCTAGGTTGGGGATCAGGGGAGCTCCTTATAATTTTCAATCCAGAAGTTAATGAATACACCCATAACTTTCAAATAGACATTGGGGACAATTACCCATTCTTTATTCAGAACATTACCCCATTCTATGGCAAGTAAAGGAATAATGAAGTACTAATGCCGATAAGATTCCCCCTTCAGCACTTGTGGAGAGCAACCAAAATAATTCACTGCCACATCTTCTGCAATATCACCTACAACTATTCGATAACTAGATAGAAAAGAAAAACATACAGTATAATTTAAAATGTCATAACATCATGACATCCTTAGCAAATAAGAAAGTAAATAGTGTAGTTGCACATCAAACCACATTTCTGGCAGTTGAGTCAACCAATAATTACTTAAATCACATACACAGCTATTAATTTTCTACTCTGGTGTATTTATATATTGACATGAAAATCTTTTTAAAACATTAGAAAATGGATAGTGATTTTTCATAATTCCTAAACACCCAAATGCAAATTTTGGAGAATATTTTGATTCCATGAAAACATGGGAAGAATTAAATGTTCATTGATTCTTCCTCAATACAGAGCAGAGATTTACAGAATGATTGCTCCCAAGGTCAGTTTTTGAAGAAACAGCTAATAGGAGTCTAAATCCACCAAGGGCAAAGAAGAGAATTAACTCAGAATCTTGATCACAATATATTCTAGTGACTCCTTTTGAAGGCTACACATCGGTTTCAATATGTACTTCTGCGAGCCACATCATAAACAGAACTTATGTCCATCTGCATGATCATATTGAGTTGTGGTTCTCATAATCAAAGCTGCCAGCATTAATTGCCTTCGCTGACAAATGGCTTACATTTACCCACCATGTAAGAAAATAGAAAATAAAAAATAAAAATCATAGCCAGACTCGATGATATCAACAATTAACACCTTACATTTTCAGCAATCAGGAGTAGAAACCTCAGCTGATTTTTTTTTAAAAGATCAATATATTTGCCTTATACTGACTTTACTTAAAGGTAGGATATCTCAATCCACTTCTTATTCAATGAGTGATTTACAAAGCTTGACCAGCATTTGGAAACACAGCAACAGACTTCTGCTCAGATAGAAAATTAAAACCCATGGCCAATCTGAGATGGACCTGGGCCTGAAGCTTTAACTCACCATTGCTGTCCAGAACCACGGCCTAGTCACTTAGTCCACACAACCCAGCACTGCGGGGCCTTCATACAGCCTTCACTAAAAGGTAATGGTGAATATTTCTACAGCAGGGCGTTAATTTGTATGAGGTCCTGAACTTTAGCACACTCATTTACAAAGAGCCTGACTAGCTCAATCTGGAGGACTAGTAACATTTGTCCAAAGAAGACCCAAATACATAGTTGGGTCCCTTTGGTCTTGGGTTGATCACCACGCTCTGTACAGAAGAAACTAGCACCAAGCAACATCACAGAATCCAGGATAATATCTGAGTTTAATAGAAGTTACAATGATGGAGAGTGGTTTGGGATTTAGCCAAATATTGCGTGGAAGTTAGCTGCACCTTTCCTCTGAGATTAAACAACTGGGGCAACTTTTATAGGAATAGCTCCAAGGCTATTCCTACTGCTGAATTAGATCATAGCAGATCTATACCTTAAGCCCATTTTTTCATCTTTGGTCTGTATCTTTGTCCTTACTCAACACAAATCTACCAATCTTAGTTTTAAGAGCATCACTTGACCTTGCATCTAAAGTCTCTGAGGAAAAGTATTCCAAATTTCTTCTGATCTTTGAAGTTCTTCTCTCATTTCAATAACCAATCCCTAATTATAAGTTTGCCCTTTTGTTCTGTCTTTCACCAACTATTTTGATTAAATAGTTTTTACTAGCCAATATGATGCTTTTATCTTTTAAATACCTTGATAGATCACCCCACAATCATTCATACTCTAGGAAAACAAGCCAAGTTTATTCAAACTGGACTTATAATTTAAATCTCGAATGCAACAACTCTTCTGATTCTGAAGTACAAGTCAGTATGTCACTGAAGTACTCTAAGTGGGAATACTGACACGTACATAAAAGAAGTGGATTTGATTGAACCAACCTTCTCATTCAATCCTTTCTCATGTATCAATATTCATTATCTTAAGGTTAGCTTCCATCTAGCTTTTTACAGCTGATTCCCTTATAGCTGTCATTCCTTTAAATGTTATTAATCAGCTGCTAATGCCCCCGAAAGCTTGCTGTCAACAATCTAATGACACATGGTCCACAATCAATAATGTTACACAAAAGAAACAGAATTATTTAATAATTCAATGTGGAAATAATTCCACATTCCAAAGACGTACGGGTAGGTTAACATGGGCTTAAAAATGGGCGGAGTGGACTCATTGGGCCGAAAGGGCTTGTTACCATGCTGTAAATAAAATTTTTTAAAAATTTAAAACAGCACAAGATAAGAATTAGCCAAAAACTGGATCTTTTGAACTAGCAGAAAACTAGTACAAAGTTTCAGCTGATCACAAATTGTGAGAAACTTATTCCCATTATTTGTCTGGTTTATTCACCTGAACTCTGTGAACTTGGTGCTCTACACTCACACTATGATTCTTCTTTGGGATGCATTGGCAATATATTATCCACCACTTCAGCTTAGTTAATCATCTTTCTTTTTAATAAACTTCAACTCAAACTGCATTCACCATACAAGCCAGATGTTACATCATTTCTTATCAATAATGTTCATTCTTTGTCTGACTCAGCATGACTTATCCTTGGCATTTGCAATCATGTCAACCAGTTTGTCTCAACTAACTTACAAAGATTCAACGTTAGCAATTCAAAGCAAAATCCTTGCAACTAGCTGAAAGCAACGAAATATTTCACTTCCAAACTGCAAAACACATCACTTTTACTAAAACCTCAAGAGCTTGAAAATTTTGCAAAGTTAAAATAAATAGTATTTATTAAGCATCTTAAGAAATGGAGTAATGAATATCCAGAAGTAATTACAATTAATATAGTCAAAATAGTACATAGAATAATGTATACTTCACAGTGAATTATAAGCTATAATCAAATCCCAGACCTCATACAGTTTTATACTGAAGTGGGGTGGAGGAATACCCAAGAAAGACTACAATGAAATGCACATATTGAAGGCTACAGCTGCTAAACTAGAGAACCAAAGCATGAACATTTTATACTAATCAACTGAAATTGCAGCCATGAAGTTACTTTCTATTGCTTAAACTCCACAGCCAAGACATTCTAGTGCACCCAGTCAATTGTTCCAATGTCAGCAGCGCAGACTGAGAAATTAAATATTCTATATTTGTTGCATTCCAAATATTAGTTACAAAACAAATCACAGAACAACATGCATTTTATAGTTGTTTAAAATAGTAAGCTTCACAAAAAAAACAAAAATCGAAACAACTAACTCCAAGCCACAGAAGGAGACGCTGGGTCAGTTGACCCAAAGGGTGGTCAAAGTAGTACATTTTCAGGAGCATCTTTTGATGGAGGGACCTTGAGACATTTGGTGGGGGACTTTAAAGTCCAAGGCCTAGTGGAACAAATAAAATCAGGGATGCCCAAGGCCAGAATGAGAGACCAGATCATTGCAGGCTGCAGAGGTTACAGAAACAGAGAGGGGCAAGGACATGGAGAATTTGAAAATATGGATTAGAATTTTGCTGGACTGGTAGTCAATGTCGGCCAGCGGGTACAGGGATGTTGGATGAATGGGATTGGGGTGAGTTAGGAAACAGAATTTTGGAAGACTTCTTAGTTTATGGAAAATGGAAAATGTCAGCCAGCCCAGTAAGCAATGCAATAGTCAAGTATAGAGGCAGCAAAGGCACAGATGAGAGTTTCAATAGCAGATGAGCTGAGACAGAGATGGGTGATGTTACTGAAATGGAAGCAGGTGGCCTTGTGACGGAGCAGCTATGTGGTCAGAAGGTCATCACAGGGTCAAATATGACCAAGGTTGCAAGCAGTCTAGTTCAGCCTGAGGCAAGTGACCAAGAAAGAAAGGTTGCTGGTAAAGGGAACAAAGTTTGTGGAGGGAATTCTGAAGACAAATGCTTCAGTCTTCCCAATATTCAGTTGGAGGAAATTAAACAGATTTTATAGGATACTTTAAATAGATGGAGGGAGAGGGACATCTAACTCAGACTTTAAAGTAAAAATGCAAAATTATTGTAGATGAAAACATTTTGTGTGCAATTTTAGTTCCTGCAATTGCTAATCAAGTTGTAAGGATCTAAATATTTCACCCTTCTGTAGAATATTTGCCATGGGATGTTAAAATTTGATATAACAGCACAAATTGCATTTAGGTAAAGTCTTTTCATAAAGAAGAGGCAGTTATTGCACACAATTAAAATGTAGACCATGTTTATAATTGTTCCATGTGTGGGAGCAAGAAAAGACAGAGGAAAGTTTCTAAATTTCTGTAACTCAGTGACCACTAATTTATGGATTTTAGTAATCAATCACTAATAACAAAACTAAATTTGTAAAAGTTAAGAGGCAGAGAATATTGTTAGATAAACATTACATTAAATGATTTTCCCCCAAAGTGTTTTCTTTTGGATCATGGATACAAGAAGGTCAGCAAACCGATAAACCAACAGGACACTTGCGATATCTTTCTGAAGTGACAAAAAGAAAACTGGTGGCTCCATCCCAGTCCTCTTAATCGAGACTACAGGGACCAGTTTAACTGTGTAGCTTATATTCAGTTGCCTTTGGTGACAATAGAACTGTCTAAGTGTGTTAGTATGTTTTTAGCTGAATGCAAATACAAAGGCATGAGCCAATAACATTTAAAATCACAGCAGGCTACTAGGTCCACGGATGGTATTGAATGGTTTCCCCATCGTAAAGAAATAACACAAGAAAATATTGACGAATTCAAATATTATCATCTACAAGAGCTGTTTACTGTCATTTGAACCAAACCAAGAACTTCACTGTTGACATTTCTACCCATGATTTTATGCAAAAGACATCAAGAATAATGTGGTTGTGTTATTTGACATGATTTCTGAAGATTTAAGTAGTGATTATAGGAACTTAATCTGCAGTGGAAGGAAATCACACCACTGACTCTTCCCAAGTCATTTCATGTACAAGTTTCATGTTCTCTCAAAAGCCTTGTCTGTCCTCTTGTGGTTCTTAACCATTACTGCAAACATGTTAGCTTTGCAGTATTTTAACACCAGTAAAGGATTGTCTCTTATGTAAACCATGGGTGTATGGTGACAATTTTGATGGTTAGTTGTTAATGTTATAAAGAATAACCTATTAGACTAAACAAGCAAATTGATTATTTACACACTAGCTCAATTAGCACCAAAGGAAATTGTTAAAAATGTTAAAACAGTAGCTTGGCATTGTAAGTAATGACAATTAATTTAGATTTGTACATACATTAAACAGACATCTCTAGAGCCACTGAGGCATCTCTGCATAAAGAGGGCTTTCCAATACCTGCACTGAGAATACCTTGGCAATTCTATTAATGGTGCAGAAGTCTACCAGCCTGGGTGGACAGAGATACCATCAATAGATTCACTGCATTTAAGTTTGTACCAATGGAGCCAATTTAGTAGGATAAAAGTGCCAATTCAGGTAGGTCTTGGCTACAATACTTGAACTGAATCCATGTATAGCTATTCTACATTATGGTTCCAATGCAATTTTCTCAGATTTAAATATTTGATTTTGATTAGACTGTTAGAGGTTTCAATGAACACAGTAACATATTTGCAATTGCAGATAACATCAGAGATGAAATAACAAGGGAAAATGTGCAACGTGGAACACAAAATCAGATCATTATGGCACAAAAACAAATGCTGGAAGAACAAAATGATTGCAGCCTACCTTCTGTGTTATGTATCCTGACTCACCCATGTATTTCTGACATGAGACACAGTACTTTGGAGAGTTACTGAATCCAACGTGTGAAGCTACACATACCCACATCATATTTCCTTATGATACAAGAGGAAGCCATTTAGCCACCCAAATCCATACCAGCTCATAGGACAATTCTATTCCCCAGTATTTTTCCCTGTATCCTATTCTCCTCACATTCCCATCAATTGTACCATCCACCTCCATTAGTTGCAATTTACAGTGGACAATTATCCTACATTGGGAGGAAAACAAAGTACCCAGATTAAATCCGTGCCATCAAAGAAAACACATGCAAACTCCACAGAGACAGCACTCAAGGTCAGGATCGAACCCAGGTCACTGGAGCTGTGGGATAGCAGCTTTAACAGCTGCACCACTGTGCTACCCATGTTTGGATTTATGACTCTCTTCATGCAGTAACTTAAATGGAGAGCAGCTAATCCCATTTGTGGATGGTTTGAGGACCACCGATTCAAAATTATGGGCAAAAGACAAACATGAAAATCAATTTATCTGCCCACAATGATCTGAGATTCAATAATTGCTCGGATGGTAGAAACTGTTATTAGGTTTTTTGGGAAAGCACTGGATTTGCACCCAAGGGAAAATCATTGTAGGACTATGGAAAAATAGCCAGGAAAGGGGAGTGAATGGAGAGGTCAGGTGTGACGTCTGTGGACTGAATAACTTCCTTCTATGCAGTGACAATTCACTGTACAGCCAGTTTTTGATGCACAGTTGGTAGTAGCTCCATAATTTAAAGGTAAGGCCTGGAGAATCTTGGTTATCAGAAGATCTTGCTCACAACTAACTTTAATGGACTTGGCAATTTACCTTGTTACAGCCACACATCAGAAGCCAGGAGCACCAAATTAACAATCAACCTATGGCAGCTTAAAACTGCAACTACCACTCCCTTGCATTTCCAATTCCCTCAAGTTAATACACTAAATCATAGTATCCAAAAGGCTTATTTGCCCAATATTCAACAACTGACTTTAATTGAAAGTGCTAGGCATTGACATTTTTGCAATTATTTGATCTTAGTAGCAGCAGAATTTATGATTTCATTCACTTCTTCCAAACTAGAATAAACAACCCAAGTTGGAATGTAAATGGTGAAAAAAAACTTTCCTGTAAAATTTGGCAAAATCGTATTTTCACCTTCCCCAACCATACCCCCAGACCCCACCCAAAGGAGTTCTGCAAGTTCCTCGTCTTATTATAAAGCAAGGTCTGCTGAAAGTATAGCTTTCAATTACCATTTTTTAAAAAAAGTTTTAAATTTGTGTAATACAAATTGCCCAGCTGATTTTACCCAAGGAATGATGGTGCAAGGCTGGTAGCCAAATGGTCTGAGATTTGTCCAAAGATCTGTACAACTTCCCTAGAAGCCCAATAATCACTCAAAAGAAGGTGATTAACTCTAATAAGCTGTGGACAGAAAGGCCAGCTGAACACATCAGGTGTGTTCTGATGGAAGACCTGCATCTAAATCTTGAACTTGCCTTTATGTTGACCTGATGGTGACGTGCTGTGCACTTAGCACTTCATGCTTTTGGTTCAGGTTTCCAGCACTTGCAGGCTCCTTTGACCCCTTTTATCAATCAAGATGTAGAGTTGTATTTCAAAATGTCATTTCTTTACAATAGCCATTTTCATTCTTTGCAGCGTTAATGGAAATTAAAAAGCAAAAGGCAGAGAAATCTGCCGTTGGTCATTAGCATGAGTATTAGTTGGCATTTGTACCCATCACTGACTTCAGTGCACTGAAGCCAAATTTGTGCCCGGTGACACCTGCACTCATTTAGTACCAGCTGCACACCTTTATTCAAACACTTGCTGCTCCTTAGATCTACCGAAGTTTTCCTTCCCAAGAAGTGTTGTAAAAGCAAGAATGTGTAATTCCCAGGTCTAAGTATGGTCCCACCTATTCTGTATGTTACTTAGCTAGTGTCTCTGGCCTCCTGGGGCAGCTGGGTGCCCAAGCAACCTGGGCACTCAACTGTCCCAGCTGTTCACTTCATTTAAAGGAAGTGAACTTTAAATGAAGTCAACAAGCTGCTTCAGACTGCAAGCGAGAAGAATCTGCCTGTGTTGTCTACAGCTCGATGGTAAGAACATTGAATTCTCCAGTTTCAAGTACCCTGCTCCCTCTCTATCCCTTTCCTCTCTCCTCCCAATCATCTCAGTTCCTCTTATGCCAACCTTAACCTCACTCCAGCCCCTTCACTCTTTATACTGGCTATCTCCCCTCTTTCAGTCCAGATGAAAGATCTCAACCTGAAATGCTGACTGTCAATTTCCCTCCTGCCTGACCTGCTCAGTTCTTCCAGCGATTTATTTTTTGCTGCCAATAATTCCCACAATTTCTTTTGTGAAACACTTTGAGAGGCCCAGCAGAGGGAACTTATCCCAGGATGCTGGCCCTGCGACCTTTGGATTCTATGCTGATAAATAATTTCGATGAAGCTTTTAGCTTCAGCCCTATATTACAGATTTATAAATTACTCACACGTACCCTCTATTCTATACACATGATAAAAATACATCGCAAGTGACTTCCAACAGACAGTGTAAATTCAATGCATTATATTTCTTCTAAATTGGGTAGTGTTGGTATTTGAATGGTATGTGCTCATTAAGAACAAAGACCTCCTGCAAACTGTTCTGAGATTTTGCTTTAAATACCAGTGCATACCTGTTGGTTGTCATGCATGTAAAGCACAGCTCTTGGCAAATGGGCCAAAAACACACAACTACATCTGCTATGCCTGTGTGACGTTTGGATTCTTCCACACTAGGTAAGATTCTGATCTCTCCAAGTGAAGCTGCCAGGTTGAGGGAGTCTGGTGTCTAGAACACACCAACTACAACTCAACCAACATTTACTGAGTGTTTTAAATCTAAAAGATTAAATACCTAAAACCCACTTAACATGAATGTGTCAAAAATGGCACAGCTAACTTCCAAGAAGCACCAATTTCACATAGAAAATACTAGAATTAGGCCAATGTTAGGACAGCAAGGCTGAGGTTGCCTTTAATTTGTTTGAAATCCATCTGTAATCCAATTTTAGAATAATTATTTAACTTTGAACTTTCTGACAAACCTTTGCATATGCTATCAAATCCTGGCGTCCCAAGAAACGATTATAGAACTCCGGTAACCTCCATGGGGAGATGATCTGTGATTAAAAGAACAAGATACCAAAGGAATCAAACAAACTTGATAAATGCAAATTTGCAAAGTACGAGTTTTTGAATTCCCCAAACAGCCCTGAAAACTTCCTCTGTGAACAGGAGGTTGACCACAGATGTTAAAATTTTGCAGGTATTTTTCTGACCACCATTGGAAAAGCTCTCAAGAAAAGAGTATAGCAAGTTTGCAAGAACATTTAGACGATAAAAGCACCCTCTGGATTCATGCAAGTACTTAACACAGAGGGAAACACGTAAATCATCATTTCCAGGTGATTTCTGGAGCGATGCAGAATTCAGTTGCATCACTGCCACACAAACCTCTTTGAGGATTGGAGGAGGAATTGGAATGGCCACACTGGACAACCAGATTTGGACTGCACAGTAATGGTGGAACCCCACCGAGTGCCATTGCCTACAGGCACCCCAGTCTCCAAGACACTATATTTCCACTTTTTCCAGAAACAAAATACTTATTTTAAGCAGCGCCTGATGCCTTGTTGATCTTGGCCCACAACCTAAATGGTCATTGGTGCTTCTCCTACAACCATTTGGCATATCCATTAGAGTTCATCAAAATTCCTACGCCACTCACTTTTCCAAAAGGATTCCAAACATCCACCTTTTCATTATTCACCCTTTACTCCAAGTAAAAAACGCTTCAACCTCCTTTTAATAATGAAGAAATACTTTGAATTTAGTTAAGTGTACCTGTTTTAGGTACAGCAACAATTTTATACACAAAGTTGTTTTTAAACAAACGGTACTATTCATTCAGTTTTGCCTTCCTTTGGCACGATTTTCAATCTAAGACAGGCATCAGCTCATTATTACTTTCATATTATTTATTTACTTTGATGATGTCTTGCATCATTGACCTTGACCTATCTTGGGACTATCATTACAGCAGAGCTGTGTTTTTTTTAAAAAAGGTATCTTGAACTTTGAAGACAATATGGCATCAGGTCAACTAAAGTGACAACAAGATTTCCCATAAGCCATTTGCCCATTATAAAATCTTTGAGCAACTGTTAAATTATTAGCTTTGAGGTTCAAAGTGGGATTATCCACCCCTTTTAAATTAACATTGATGAAGCAACAGGATCAGCTAAACTACAAGCAGAGCTCATCACTTGCTGAATCAGACATATGAATCTATCTTGCTAGTAGATCTCAAAATTTGTTTTGTGCCAGGCTCGATTGTTTAAAATTATTCTTTTTAAGGTGGAACGAGAAAGTTCTTAACTCCTTCTCAACAAAAGGGGAACTAAGACAAGGCATGCTCTTCACTTTCTAAAGTCAAACCAAGTCCTCTGGTACTCCAATCCCAGGTCTACAAGACTGCCTGTCTAAAAAAAAGCTCCTTTTAAATATTATAAATGCCAGGCACCAGCACACAGAAACGGCACCTCCACACAGAAAAGGACCCTGTTCTGCCCTGATAAAAAAAAGCAGGACATTAGATTCCAACAAAAATAATTTTTAGAAATCCACACCAAAGCAGTCAGCATTTAAAAACCCGATTATTCTTCAGCTTTAATAGTAACAAGGGCCCCAATCAGCCTGTTGTTCGCCTGTTTCCCTTTTGTATGCCATTTAGTCTATTTTGCACAGTCAATCTTTTCTGTCATTATTGTTAGATGCAATTTCAAATTATTCTGGAAGCATTTGACTCTGGTATAACTACAGAAAGTATGATGCAATACATATGCAAACGAGTTCTCACCTTAACTTCAGGATACAGTGCATAGCAAGTCAGTTCAAACCGGACCTGATCATTTCCCTGAAAAGGAAATGAGTAAAGTTAAATACATTGAAAGCCACAAATTCACACTCCTTCAGTGAGCACCGTCCACTTCCAAGAGCTCCTCCAGTTATTTACTGTAAGTAAAGCATTCAGCTTGAAATCATTCTTGTGAATTTGGATAAACACTTAATGATTTGTCAACCCTGACCTCAGTTTGTTTTTCTTAAATGCCGATGGTAACGCTTTTACTGTAAAATGATTCACAGTGTCCATTAAAAGGGTGTGCAGAGAAATATCACTATGTCATTAAGGGTTAATTCACTGATCACCCCCAGAAGTCTAGGTTCTTTTGTACATGGAGAAAGGGACATCAGCAACTTTAATGCATCCAACCAAAGCATTTGACGAAAGTTACAAATGATAACTTGCAGCAAAGTAAATATGACAGCATGTAGAAAATAGCACCTCGATGCCCAGCCTTGGAATTGGCTTCAAACCCATGCCTGTGGACTTTGAAGAAACATTTTTGACTTCTCCCCAACCTTTCTCCCCCCACCCAAAGTCTAAAATGTTACTCTATGTACTTTAAGAAATACCAGCAAACTTCGCATTGGCAATACCATTGTTAAAAGATGGGCAGTGGTCCCAGGTCACTTTAAGTGAAACTCATTCTCTTTCCTCAGTGTTGATGTCCTGGTAATTTTTCTCCCACACTTACCTTTGAGCATGCATTCAACTCTCTGATTTTATTATGCTTATCCGTATACAATTGCATGCGACTCAGATGGTAATCCAGAGACCACTAACTCTGTAATTATGGTTTTTAATCTGAACCCTAGCTACTCGTACTCTCTCAGTAGGACCATATTCTTAGTCCTATCTATGTCCCCACATGGCTTATGACCCTCCCCTTGCAAATCTGAGGAGGCGTCCTTAACCCTGGCAAAAAAAGAGCTGCTGGAGGAACTCAGGGGGTCAAGCAAGGAAATGGAAAGTAGATGTTTTGGGTCGAGGCCCTTCATCTGGATTGAAGGAGTTGAGGGGGAGGGGTGGGGCAAGAGTTGGCAAGCGATAGGTGGAACCAGGTGAGGAGGGGTTGGTTGGCAGGTGGAGTCACGTAGGGGAGGGAAGGGTGGAGAGAGTGACAAGAGGCTGGGAGG
>JARFYF010000056.1:13010592-13021505 GCA_030265395.1 Rhina ancylostomus
CCCTCCATAGATGCTGCCTGACCCACTGAGTTCCTCCAGCATTTTGTGTGTGTTGCTCCAGATTTCCAGCATCTGCAAAATCTCTTGAGTCTAATTGCTCCATCTGTGTTTGTGCTCCACACTAAAATCCTTCCACCACATCACTTGTTAGACAATCAGCATTGCCTTTATCTGTTACCTGTTCTGAAAGAGAAGAAAGATTAGGAGAAATGACTGAATCACTAATCAAACACTTTAGGAGACTTTTAAAGGAGTTTTTATTTTAAAGGAGATAGTGAAGGTCAGAAGATCACAAGATAAGGGAGCAGAAGAAGGCCATGGAAATGGAAATGAGAGGGAGAAGTGGCGGGGGGGGGAAAGAGAAAAAAATTTTTAACCCCAATTTCCTGCCTTATCCCCAGGTGAAGGGATTGGAAGGGACATGGGTCGTGTGGGGAGAGTGGGAGTTTCAAAGGCCAATTGAGGAAATATTAGGAGAGGTGTCCAAATGCCAACTCAAAGAATGGAGTTTAAAGGAATATCTTGGGCAGAGGTAGGCAGAGAGGGGTTGGGAAGAAATTCAGGATCTTAGGCAGCAGAATGAGGAGTGATCCAAATCAACCGGAAATTGTATTCCAATGGTGAAAAAAGGGAAGGGTATTAGAGGACAGTAGTAACTTATCCTGAGATGCCTCTTTACGGTTTCCAGTTACAGTTAACCTCCAATAATCCAGCATCCAATTGTTCAGAAATCCTGATGGTCTGGATCTGGTTCACTCGTTAGTCTGGAATGTGAGCCAAGGGTCCAGAGTACAAGCGGGATGCGTGGCCAGAGCTGGGGGTCCCTAGTGCAGTTGGGGGCAGGGTCAGGGTCTGAAACACCAGGGATCTGGAACATAGATTCGTGGCTGGATCTGGGGTCCAGAGTGTTCATATATTTCCTAGTTCTTTAAACACAGTGGAATCATTAGAAAATCTATTATACTACAGTGTAACATGCAAAAAAATTGAAATAAAAGTGTATCGGGGCATTAATTGGAGTAACGGCAGTCCAGAAATTCTGCTAGTTGGCACCATCAGAGTCTCGAGTGTGAAACATGATGATGCTGGGGGAGCTCAGCAGACAGGCAGCATCCTGCAGAAAAGCTGACCCAAAACGTTGACCTCCTGTTTTTCTCCATGGATGCTGCCTGGCCTGCTGAGTTCCTCCAACATCATGTTGGTTTTCATCTAGATTCCAGCATCTGTAGTCCTTTGTTTCTCCAAAGTTTCAAGTGTGGCAGTTTATCTCTGGTTTACAGCATCCCTATATTCAGCTTTCATTTATTTATATACACTTAAGTGAAGAATTTGTATTTTATTTATTATGTTTAATGAACTTGAATGTGCTATATACTTCCATGTCCATTAAAGCCTTGCTGGATGCTTTTAGTTTTTCAAACCATGGGAAAGCTTCCAAAATAATTCCTTACAGACCATTCTCGGGTGACAGATGGGTTCCATTTTTACAGATACTCATATGTCAATTTTGTCCATAAGTCAGAAAAACACAACATCACTTGATACAGTAACCGCACCTCCACAGTATTATAATGAATGGTGTTGTTAAGGACCAGTTAGGATGAGCATTTATTTATTGTCTTCCCCTGTCTAGTTACAATGGCGCAGAATCAGGATGTCCCATGCTCAATGGCTGCTTTCAATATGCTTGAAGTATCAGTGGATGTTATATTGTTTAAGAGAGTATCGTTGCACATATATCAATAGAAGCAATTGCTTGTCAATTTCCAGAGCAATTCTATTAAGTGACTTTCTGCAGTGAAACAGCAGCCTGTGTTTTTAAGAGACAATGATGTCTGACGACTGCAGGGAGGTTACATATAAACAGGTTTTGTTTTCAAGATTGGTTCTCATTTGAATTTAATAATATTTATGGGAGCTCATCCATATGTACAGGTGTCACTAAGTCTGGCATTTGCAAACTGGGGACAGCCTGTATTACAAAATAGCCAATAGGTGAGTGAAGATCACATGACCATATGGCTGCACTGATCTCACCCACAATGCTGTGCTGTTGTCATTGTAGCTGGAGAGTCACAAGCCAATGTCAGCTCACAAACAGGTCAGTGGAAGGTACCTCCCCGTCATTGCCCGCAGGCAGTTGCCTGTCCATCCAGGGTTGGCACCCCACCTCTACCAATCGGCTGTACATCTTTCCGAGACGATCTACAGCTCTGCTTCTTCCAGCCCCTCACGTGGCTTGTCAAGATTTCCAAGCAGGAACAAGCCATCTGATTTGACAGCCAGGAGGACAGGGAGGCAGTCCTCCTTGGAAGACAACTGCATCAGGAACACACAGGTAGAAGCAAGAGATTTGTGCTTAACTCATAGTAACTATGCTCAGAGAAGGAAGTCAGGTCGGTGGATGGTGGGAAAACTTAGTGCGGTCAACAGCAATTTGCATTTGCACAGCATCTTGAAATTGGTGAAATGCTCCCAAAGGTTCATAGAGTTGTAAAGCTGTGCAGCACAGAAATGGGCTCTTTAGCCCACTACGTCATGCCGATCTTTTTGTCCATCTATCCTAATCCCATTTCCCTGTATTAGGACTGTATTGCTTCTAACTCTTGCCTATGTAAGGTCTGTCTAAATGTAGTCATTTGTATCTGATTCCACCACCTTCCCTGGTTTCCAGGTATCAACTATTATCTGTGTAAAAGAACCTACTCCTCAGGACTCCTTTAAAACTCCTTCCTCTCACCTTAAATCTATCCCCTCTTGGTTTTGATACCTCTACCATGCAGAAAAGATTTAGACTGTCTACCGTATCAATGCCTCTACAAGGTCAAAGTATTGAAGCATGATGAAATAATATCTGACATTAAGCCCATTAAGGAAATATTAACCAAAAGCTTAATCAAAAGTGTTTGGTTTTAAGGGATGCATTACGCAGAAGAAGAGAGGGATAGAGAGAGGTTGGGAGGAAATACAAGATTTTAAAATTTAGGCAGCAGAATGAGGAGTTGAGAGGGATCTATGTTCCTTTATCAGGCTCACATTCAGTGTAGTTGTCTGTTCATTAAAGTTCACATGCAGTGTTGTCCCATTGTTAATGTAGCTGGAGGATGAGGCCCCTTGCATGATGATCACAGGAAGTAAGAGGACATTACCCTCAGAATAAACTCCTCTTGTCCTGGGACTCCTTCCCTTTGCCTCCACTGCAGGCATATCCTTCAAAGCTGTAGATCCTACTCCTTGAGATTCCCTGTCCCACCCACATCACCCAATCCCCTTACATCTGCTTTGCTACTTTCCTCTAAAAACACCCCCAAACCCATCACGTTGATCCTAATCTCTCACAACTCAGGACAGATAACCAAAAAACATTTAGAGTAACTTGGAGTGTGATTTTCTTAGATTCAATTATCCCATGCCCTGCAAGACACATGGAAGGTCCTGAGAGCAGCCAACCATTCCAATGCGCACATCACCATGCTGTATCTCGGGAGAAGTTCAGCGGTTCCCACTCAGAATACCAATCATCAAGATGAACTGAAGGTGTTTCAGCAAATCTGTGGAGCAGAGAATATTTGTGTGTACAAGGGACATCTCTCTCATAGAGGTAGGGCTGTCACGCTGGGTCTTTGAGACCACCAAAGCCACCAACCGTCTTAGCATTCAATTCCTTTTACTGACAATTCTGTGTAATATTACATGTACTGATGTAACTTTTCCTCCAAATTCTTGAAAGCATTATTATACATTCACTATTAAGACCCAAGTACCTTGCCTGTGCATGAGTCTTGTTAAGGTGGCTGTCAAAGCTACCTGGGGAGGTACAGTTTGGTCAGCAGTCACCATAGGAGTCACTGCAGCCAAGCTCAATTGTCTACATACCAATCATGTACAAGTTTGCCTGTTGACAGCATTATCATTGGATTGTCCTCCCCACCCTTGTTGAGAGATGCTTTGGATAATGTCAGAGCTCTATGTGAGTTGGGCAGTCCCAGCCTAGCTCCTGGTGGGATAAGAAACAGGGAAAGAAATTCAGCATGAGCAGGTAATATTAATCTGTGTAATGAGCAATGCAAATGGACCAAAAGGTCAAGAATAGATATTCTGCCTCACTCTCTGAGCAGATATCTGTGGTTCTTGAAACAGCCTCACTGGCCTGTCCATTCTGTGAGTGTTATTTTCAGATCAGTGTGTTGACATTCTACACCAAATGGGGATACCGCTAAGGTTGGGCTTCAGGCATATTCTTAAGGGAAAAGGAAGAAACATTTTCCACTGTGCTGGCTGGCTGGTACCTGACATGGAAAAACATAGTATGGACAAAAAATGCTTAGAGTAGAAGAGTATTCCAGCAGTAATGACTCATACATCAATGACTCCCTAAATACCCTCATACTTACTTTCTTATCATTTTGGTCAATGAATTGGCCCATTATGTCTTGAATAATTGGAAGTTCAATGGCGTAGAGTCATGTATGTTCAGGGTTAATTTGGTATTGTGTGAAATAAACTCACTCAGTTACCATGGAAACTTTAACAGACACTCAGATAGCTGGTGCTGAGACTTTTGAAGCAATATTTTATATGTTTAGAACTGGCACAACCAAAGTCACTCTTCCACTTCATTGGAAGCGATAGAGAAGACAGGTTGATGTGATAAGGTAATGCACTACCCATTGGTCCTGGGCTTGGGTTGAAATCCAGCTTGCTGTGAAGGACTATCCTCTTTGTGTGCTGGTTGAAAGGGATTTGAGTGAGGTAACTCTGGATCATCTTAACTGACTTAATAATGACCAGGGACCTAGGGTACCAAATGTCCCTTCATATCGCCACACTCAACAATATCCCATGAAATATGAGAGGTGGAAGATGAATAAATGCCCTGCTCGTGCAGCAATTTTGCGGCGTAGTGCCTTCAGCAAAGCTGGTACTGTACTGTGAGTGCTTGATATAGATATTGATTTCTCAAAGAGGGACAATGTTCTGTTCTGCAGCACTAACATTCCCTGGCCTTGAGCAGCATAAATTTGACCAAGAAACAGAAGTCCCACTGATGGTTTAACCCACCAACGCTCATTGTGTGTATGTACCTTTAAGAACTACAAGTATCACGTGCTATCATTTTTGATACAATGTTGTATCAACCACTGTAATTAGTTGGGTATTGGTTGCCTTTAATGCAGGATATTTGGTTGCACATTCCAACCATGTTCCTTACCTGAATAAATCCAAATGTAGATGTTACAGCGTTTGTTCTCTCTCCTAGAACAATTCCAATTTGTTTCAAGGCGACACTTTGGATTTCCGTTCAGTGCTACGATCTACGTCAACGGGATGGTGGCTGCCCGCATCAGCTGGTGCTGTGAGCACAAGTACCGTGCCGGCTTCCAGCAGGGAAAGCACAGCTGCTTCCGTCTGATCGGTGTAAGGGGAGGAATACCCTGCCACAGGTGGGACCACGGAGGAGATGGTTGGACCATCATGCCTATGCCAGCTCTTTTGAAACATGCCCCACATGTATTTGTTTTTCTAGCTCCTACCCTTTTCTTTCCAAAGTCATGACTGAATCTGCATCCCCACTCCTTCAGGCAGCGCATTCATGATCACCACTGCTCTACTGGGATGCATTGGTGTAAGGACTTTGGAACTGCTGGGATAAAATAGAATTTGTTTGATTATTTTGGTGGCTTTAAACACTTAGGGTATGTGCAGGAAATTAGATTTGTGGGATTTTACAGGGGCACAGATGGATCATTAATTGCTTGGGGCGAATGTGCCCACATGTCTTGATAACCTCATGGAACCTCTGGATGATTACTGGAGCGATCTGATCCCTTGATTTCCCCCCAACCCCTGCACCCGCTCCTGTAAACAGATAATGCCTCACTCACTCTTATTTTTCCAAGGAATAATCTTCAAACCTTTGCCCTCTCCCTGCTTTTTGAGCAATCTTTCCTCCATGTCTGGTCACACCAAAATCTCTCATGGGAAGGTGGTGAGTCTGATTGAATTCACAGTTTCCTTGGTCTGATCTCTGCCACATGATTGACATTTCCTAGTCTCCCTTCCCTGAAGGATACCAGTGACTGAGTTGGGCACTTATTAACAATTCAATTCAACTCCAATATCCAAGGCAGGATTTATTTGGCCAAAACCAAGGCTGATACAGTGAAACTCTGATAATTTGGTACCCTTGGGACTTTGTTACTGCTGAATTAGCAGATTTCCCGGACTATTGGATGTTGCTCCCATTAATACCCAAACACGATTTCACTTTTTTTACATTACAGAGTGGGTCAATTTTCCAGTGGACCTGCTGAGTTTAAAGTGAGTGGGAAACGTATAAGGATTCAAGACTCCAGCTCCAGCTGCAAACCCTTTGCGCTCCGGACCCCACCCCTACTCTGGTCGCACACCAGGCCCACAGTCTGGGTCCCGTGTCCTTGCCCCAAACACATTCTCAACCTCCAGCTCTGGTTTAACACTCCACACATGCCCTAGATCCTTGGCTTACATTCCATGAATGAGCCAGATGTTGGACCATCAGGATTTCCAAACTGCCGGATTATCATAAGAAATAGGAGCAGGAGGAGGCCGTCTGGCCCATCGAGCCGGCTCTGCCAGACAATAAGATCATAGCTCATCTGGCCATGGACTCAGCTCCACCTCCCTGCCTTTTCCTCATAACCCTTAAATCCCCTACTATGTAAAAATCTATCTAACTGTGTCTAATGAGGTAGCCTCTGCTGCTTCCTTGGGCAGAGAATTCCACAGATTCACCACTCACTGAGAAAAGCAGTTTCTCCTCATCTCCATCCTAAACCTACTCCCCCAAATCTTAAGGCTATGTCTCCTAGTTCTAGTCTCAACTACTAGTGGAAACAACTTTCCTGCCTCTATCTTATCCATTCCTTTCGTAATTTTGTATGCTTCTATAAGATCCCCTCTCATTCTTCAGAATTCCAATGAGTAAAGGCATATAGTCCCAGCCGACTCAATCTCTCCTCATAGGCTAACCCCCTCATCTCTGGAATCAAGCTGGTGTCTCACCGTTTTACTATAAGGACCCGTGGGGTCCGTATACAGTCCTCAGTCAGAGATTACTGTATGCATTTACTGAATATCCTGGAATTTTACAGCAATTTCCAACGATCCCAGGTTATGTCCGCCATCTTCCTCTCACTCCTCAGCAACCCTTACATGCACAGTTTGCTGAATTCACAAGGGTCCCAGCTGGGAAAGAACTTGTGGATTCAGTACCAGAGACAGGGGATGGTGGACTCCCAGAGAGGAGGGCTCCCTGGGGGTGGATGAGGCTCGCATAGGGTTGGTTAATATCTCATTATCAGCAGAAACACTTTTTCCCCAAGGCTTCACTGGATCTTCCTCCAGTGACATACAACTGAATTATTCTCAATTTTCATAAAAATAAAGATAGAATGTAAAAAATATTAATGTAAGGACATTTCAGCTGTGTGTTTACCTTTTGCTCAGCGGATTGCCCTACCACTTCTGAGTCAGTAACTTGAAGGTTCAGATCCCACTCCAGAAACCTGAGCATTTATCCTCAACTCACAGTTGATGGCAGTACTGAGGGAGTGCTGCGCTGTTGGATGTGAGGTCTTCTGGAGGCCTTGCCACAGGTGGAAGTAAAAGTTGCCATGACATTTCGAGAAAGAGCAGAAAGATCCATTCACTCCCCATTCCCCACCCTGTCCCTTGTACTGACAAATATTTCTTTCTCCACCAACATCACAAGCAGATTCTCTGGTTGATAGTTGAGCTGTCTCAGGGACTCCACTTCAGCCATGCTTTGGGACATCACGCCGTCTTGAAAGGCACTGAACAATTCTTTCTACCCTCTTGAGAATGGGTGTGCCACAGAAAGGGGATGTGGCCTTGCAGTTAGATGTTGGAACCGTGCTGTTATAACGTTCCTTGGAAAATGGCAGACATTCCATGAAGCAAAAACTGAAAATGCTGGAAACACACAGCAGGTCAGGTAGCATCCACGGAAAGAGAAACAGTTCATGTTTCTGCTTCAGGGCTCTTCATCAGGACAGTTCTGCATATCAGTATTTCTAAACATTCTCAGCTTTTATCATATACCTGGAGTGCATTAATGCCTGTATTTGGTCACCAAGAGTAACGACACTTCAGAAAGTAAATTGCCACTGTGAGGGGCATTGAGTTCATCCGAAGATGGGGTGGGTGCTTTGCTAAAGTGACCACTTAACAATTCTCTACCAACACAAATCCTGGTTCATGAATCATGGCAATTAGAGACCTGAGTGCCACACAAAGCACTTGCACTGCTTCACTTAAGGCATTAGTGGGGATCAGCCACTATCATATTGTGGGGCAGCCTCAAAGGGCTGAATGGCCTATTCCTCCTATTGGTGATTGCTTCTTTGTTAATATATGTCAGCAGGTTCGATAAGAATAATGAAACAATTTTGTTTTAAAGAATTGGTTTTCACATACAATGGTAAATTCATTAACCTAACCAGTGAGCAAAGTTCAAAGGGAGCATGGCTCAGATGTAAGAACACAACATCATTGTTGATTCCTTTGCTCCCTTCAAAAGTAGCTTCATGTGGGGTCAGTGTGTAAAGTCATCAACCGCTTTTGATGTAGGTAAGCAAAGATTTTCAAAATGTATCTTTGTCTCCCGCAATAACTATGGAATCATGATTCCTCTAAACACTCTACGTAGTAGTGATATAAGTTCTATTTTTTACTCTATGGTCTCACTTGAAAGCCGAACAAAGTAAATCCTATCTGATGTATATGTAGTAACCAATGGAACTGTGTACATTAAACAGGTGTCTGATGGCTCAGCAGTACCAAAGACACAGGAGTAAGCAAACGACAGAGGCAACACAGCCTGGGAGAAACACAGACCTCACCTATGAAGATGACAGGTTAGAAAAAGGCAAGGAGCTCAGTATTTCTGATCAGTATTACCTGCACTAATAAAAAGAATTGGAACAGAGAAGCAGGAAAGTACCCAGTATAGAAGGCTGGGAATTATAATGCTCACGGCTTTTTCATCTTGTCTTTGATTGAGAAAACAATGTGAATGTCCGCAGCTCAAAAAGCAGGATGACCAGAGTGAAAACAATTGGAAGGAAGGTGAGGAAGTGGTGAACTTTGGGATGGAGGAGCCTGGAAGGGGAAGAGAAGGATGGGGATAGCGAGGGATATCCTGGTTTGAGGATTTTGGGGAAAGATAGAAGATATTTTAATGGGTCTGGGTTTTGACTGGATGTAGTGAGGACGTTAACAACTTGATGGTTTAACTGACTCTAGGCACGGCTGTTCACTGGCTGATTGGAATGACACCATAGCGATGGGTTTAGCCACCTCCCAGCAGCTTGCACATCTCCCTCTCAGTAGGTAGCTTGAAGGTTCAGGCCCCAATCCTCAAACTTGAGCATTTAATCTAGACTAACATTTCATGGCAGTACTGAGGGAGTGCTGTGCTGTTTTAGATGCTCGCTTTTGGACGACATGTTAAATGGAGACCCTCGTCTACAGCTGGAAATAATTAGTATTACCTGTTGGCATTGTCTCATGACATTTCATAAAAGTAGAGAGGATCCCCCACCCACCACCTCTCCTCCCACACCCAGGGTCCTGATAAATATTATTAGGTGAGCCCTGTGTTACCGGGGGGGGGGGGGGGGGGGGGTTGCAGGCGTAGAAAATGGGCCACGTCACTATTTTCCATAATGGGGATCCATGTCATCTGCACATGCATCAAGAAACACGAGTTGAAAGAAAAGATTTGTGTCGATTTATTTACATTTTTTCACACGAATTCCATTTATTCTGTATCTCCAATTTTTGTGTTGTGATTTGTGAATTCTGTAAGGGTGAATTTCCATAACCTGAACAGCTAGGCTCACCTGTATATATCACCCAACATCAAAAACACTCTAAAATTCCCCACATTCTCACATGAATGTGATCTCAGTCATGCTTTGGGACATCGCAAGTCATGAAAGTCCCTGAACAATTCTTTCTACCTTCTTGTGAGTTGCTGTGCCACAAAGAGGAGATGTAACCTTGCTCGTAAATGTCGACATTGTGCCATTTCAGGGTTCCTTGGTAAACAGCATACTTGAGATAAAGAGATGAATGACTGTTAATCCTGTCATAGCTCTTCTAGGCTTGAGAGCCTAAACTCTCCTCTTCCATGGGCTAACCCTTCCTCAACATCTGCCTCAACCCAACCCTTCTTCCAGAGTGGGGGCTATTACAGATGAGAGAAGAAAGGTTAGTTGAACATTTTAATCTCAGAAGAATTGCAACAAATGAGTAAAGTTAAATTAAGTCCAAAAAGAAAATCAGAGATAAGGAAGAATAGAATACACCAGGATTTTTATTGTATTAGAAAATATTGTTTTAAGTGTTCACTTCAGCTACTGAGAAACAGCATCTCATCAATAAACCTGCTTCTGCTGTTTGAGGAGTTTTACCTTTGTCATTACAGTGCAAGAACAAAAAAAAGAAATTGTCAACCCCACACAACAACTGTTTGTCCAACCCCAGTGACCATAAAATCTTTGTTATATATATTCAATATTAAAATGCAATGCAGGAAAAAATAGGGATATTCAACAGCATCATAACTATAGAACAGAACACTACAGCACAGTACAGGCCCTTCTGCCCACAATGTTGTGCCAACATTTTATCCTGCTCTAAGATCTATCTCACCCTTCCCTCCCACATAGCCACCCATTTCTCTATCATTCATGAGTCTATCTAAGAATCTCGTAAAGGTCCCAAATGTATCTGCCTCCACACCCTCTGCAGGCAGTGTGTTCCATGCACCCACCACTCTCTGTGTAAAAAAACTTACCCCGACATCCCCCTTATACCTTCCTCCAATCACCTTAAAATTATGTCCC
>JARFYF010000056.1:13074778-13085778 GCA_030265395.1 Rhina ancylostomus
ATTAGGGACCGTTAAGAGACTCTTAGACAGAGGCATGAATGATAGAGAAAGAGTGACCTGTGTGGGAGGGAAGGGTTAGATAGATCTTAGAGCAGGATAGAATGTCGGCACAACATTGTGGTCCGAAGGGGCTGTACTGTGCTGTAGTGTTCTATGTTGTATAACATTTCAGGTTGATGCCTTTTCTAGATTTCCACATAAGTACAGAATAAGCATTGACACATTTCATGGTACTTCACTTATGTTTTTACTTGATATATTTTATATGGTACTGACAGTACTCTTGAAGTAATCCATCTGTCTCATTCCCTAATATGGATGGTGCTGTAAACAATGGTGCTGAAAACTTATGGCGTGTGCACATCCTTTCTCTTGTTATTTATTTATTTTTAAAAATTGAATATATTCTTTTTGGAGGTTGGTTAGTTACACCTTTCATCCATCTATATCTCAGTAGTTTTGACCCTCCGTTCCAATTGCCCAAGTACATAATTAAGGGTTTCTTTAATGTAGATTGCTGTCCATTGTAATGTCTATGTCAATAATATCATTGTAAGAACTGATCATAAAAGTATTACATAGCATCAAACAGTTTTTAGTATTCAATATATTCAGCATTGCTGTTTGTTTAGCTACAAGTAATGATTTTTGTCAATGTTTGGCTTTTTGCATTGTTGCTCCTTTCACAGAGATTATTTAGCAAAGGATTGGAAAGCTGGTTTGGCAACAGAAGAGGACTTATTAAGGAAACAACAGCAAGGACTAAACTGTCAACGGAAGCAGCTTCTTGAGGAGATGGTGTAAGTTTAAGAAGCAATGATTCTGATGAAGAGTCAAACCTGGAATATGAGCATACTTTTTCAGATTGAGATGGAAGTGTTCCTCAAATCCAGTGAATGAAAACTACTGATGTTGGAAGTCTGAAATAAAAAACAGAAAATGATGGAAGCACTCAGTGGGTTAGGCAGTATCTGTAGAAAGAGAAACAATTAATGTTTCGGGTTGAAGGCTCAGAACTGGGGAAGGGAGAAAACACCGTAGTTTTAAACTGCAGGGAAGGTAAGGAAAGGGATGGAAAGAAGAAAGAGTTAGGCCAGGGTTGCCATAAGAATAAGTTGTAGAGGTCATCCAATTAGTAGATTAGTAGGGCAGTAAAAGAGTGAGAATACAAACAGAGGGGCATAAAATGTGAAGTGCAATTCCTCCATCACCGTCGTATTTATTTAGATGGTCAGACTTTCCACATAGACGCCTCTGTGATGTCTTCCTTCTTTCTGAATCATGGCTTTTACTTGACTATAGTTGACAGAACCCTTGACTGCACCTCAACTATTTCCCACACCTTTGCTGTCAGCCTCTCTCCTGGACAGAGCAAAGATAGAGATGCCCTGGTCCTCATCTTCCATCCCACCAGTCTTCATATTCAATGAACCATCCTTCACAATTTCTGCCAGCTTCAACAAAATTCTTCACCAGAACCTCCATTTTCAGCATTTCAAAGGGACCGTTATCTTCAAGATTCTCCAGTCTGCTCTTTCATTCTCACCTTCTACTGCCTTTCTTATAGCACTTGCTCAGGCAGCCATAGGAGAGGCAATAGCTGTCTTTTTTCCTCTTCCTTTTCCACCATCCAGAGACCCAAACAGTACATAAAAGTAAAGCTGAGATTCATTTATGCTTCTTCCAAATTTGATGTTCACTATGTCCACTTGGGGGAAAAGAAAGATTGAATGACTGCTTTGCAAAGCACCCACGTTCAGTGTGCAGTGGTGACCTGTTGCCTGCCGCTTTAATTCTCCATCCTACCACCACTGACATATCTGTCTGTGGCCTCCTGCACTGTTGTAATGAGGCCCAATACACCTCATCTTCCATCTGGACACATAACAGCCTTCCAGACTCAATATCAAATTCTACAGCTGTAGGTATCTTGCTTTCTCCATGTATCAGAAATGGCCATTTAAGCTATAAGTAATCCATTTGTGATATTGGCTCAGTTTTCCTCTCTCCATTAGTACAGTCTGATCAGCTGGTCATGTCCTACAGCTCTGAATTTTCCATTTTTTTCTGGTCTTTTGTTTGTATTCTCACTCTCTAACTGCCCCTTTTAAACCATCAACCAGAATACCAATAAGTCTGTTGACCAGCAATGATGATGCACTGCAAAGGAACTGCATGGATGACACATTTACTTCACATTTTACTGACTTCTGCACAGCAACCCACAGTAACTCTGGCCTTGCCCTATGTCATGCATTATCTTTCTCTCTCCCCCTCCCCTTCCCCCTCTACAACTTAAAAATAAACTTGTTTTCTCTCTTAAACAGCAGAAAATGCAGGCAGCATTTGCGGAAAGAAAAATGGGCAACTTTTCAGGACTGTGATCCTTTGTCAGTGTTTCCTCTCTTCCCCAATTCTGTTAAAGTTAACTCTGTTTCCCTTTCAACAGCTACTGCCTAACCTGCTGAATATTTCCAGCATTATTTTACTTTTATTAATTTCCATTTCCAGTACTACTTTGTTTTTTTTACTGCAAGGAAAATCTAGATTCCAGTCAGGTGAAAAGTCAGACTCCAATTAGGGGAAAGCAGCATTTTCTTCTAGTGCAAAGAGAGTAACATGGTAGGGGTTGTTGATTACTCAGGATAGTGTAGTCCTTTGGGCTTTCTTTTATTGTCACATATTCCCAGTGGTGGGATACCCTCTGCCTTCCACCCTCCATTGAACCAACCAAACTTGCAGCTACATGATCATTTGGTAAAGAAGATAGGGTCACTGACCCTCGGTACATAGGGATATAATATCGTTGATATTACAGAGACATGGTTGAAAGAAGGGCTGGATTGGCAACTCAACGTTCCAAGCACTTTTTCATTTCCAGAAGTTCCAGATATGCCTGAAAATTGGTGGAGGTAGAGGTGATGATGCAAATCATTTTGCCCTTTCCACTTAGAAAACATTAAAGTGCTTTGCAGTCAATGAAGGATAATCAGTGCAGTGACATAGAAATGCTTTCCAGTTAAGTTGTACGTAAAAACTTCAATAAAATATTAATACAATGAACAAGCAAATAATCTGTTTTTAGTACTGTTAGCTGAAGGATAAATAGTGGCCAGGGCACCACAAAAACTTTCCTGTTCTCTTTTGAATTGTGCCCAGAAACTCTTAACATCTTCCATAAACACTTTTGTTTAATATCACCTGAAGATGGAAGCTCAGTCTGTACAGAACTATCAAACTAGAGTGCCAGCCTAGACCTTGTGCTCTGCAGTCGCACTTGAGCAAGATGATTGAAATAGAGAATATTGAGTAAATCTCTTTAAAGCTAGGAGTGATGTAGTGAGGTTGAGGGGCCATGCTAGACAGTAGTGAACAAAAACATTTGAAGGTTCTACCTCCAGTGGTGGAACAAGGAACATGAGTTGCTTTAGAGGCCAAAACTCTGGGGAAGAAAAAGGCACAAGGTAGAATACAAGAGTATAATAGGTTGCTTGAGTAAGTTGAGACAAGGCCAAGGAAGGATCTGAAAAGTGTCTTGAATTAAAAGCATTGAGGACTTTTTAGATGGACCTGTGGAAGTTGTAAGAGTATTAGGAAAGTCTGAAGGGAACAAAAATAGGAATACCCTGGCTTGTGGTTCTGTCATTGTAAGTTCTGATGAAGGGTCTTTAACTTGAAACATTATTACTTTTTCTGCAGATCTTGCCAGGCCTGCTGACATTTTCCAGCATTTTCTGTTTTTATTTCAGATTTCCAGCATCTGGATTTTTTTAAAATTTCAATGCTTTAGCCGTGTTAGGAATAAATAAGGGTGATGTTGGATGATATAGTGAGAGTGGGTTTTATTAAAGAAGGGTAGGAGATGGTGTCAGCAGTTTGAATATTTAAGTTCAAAGCAAAATGCTGTTAGATAAAACCATTGTTCAATTGATCTGGCTCAGGTATGCAACTTGTTAACTTGTTATTCAAATTTAGTTTATTTAATGTTTATTTGTCTTTTTTGCAGAAACATTAAGCCATCTGATTGCAATAAAAACTCATTGGATATGTGGTATGAATCCTTAACTGTCTTGAATCAAAAAGTAGGTGAGTATACATCACCAAAATGGGTAGATATCAACAATGGCTTTGATTTCCTTTTGTTAGGAAAGCAGGTAACATAATCACATAATGCATCTTTGTACTTATTTAAAAATCATTTGCATAAAATAAATAAGTAATGAGTGCATTATTTCATTGGACACTGGCACCAGTACTGGGAAAAGAGGACTATTAAGTAAGCAGTTGAAGCAGCAATGGGAAATATTTAAAATGTGATCAACTGGGATTTGGAGAAATATATTCCACAGCAAATAAGAACAAACTACTCAATAGTGAAACAGAAAGGATGTGAAAAGGTGAGGGCAAAATTGAAAATAGAGGAAAAGAAATAATCTAAGCAAAAAGTGAAACAGAGGAAGACAAAAGGGAATAAAAAATGTTAGCAATAAAATAAAAATTTACAATGGGGAGAGAATATCTTCAAAATAATTATTGAGGGACATAAAAGAAATAGTATAATGACTACAGACAAAGGGGAAAAGAAATTCACGATAAGGATAGGTTCAGTAAGAAATGCACAGGATACACTTGCAGATAATGAGAAAAATGTGACATAAGTTTTAACATCACTTGACCATCACTAGTCCTTGTGATAGTTTGTTACTTCGAGTAATTTTATCTCACATTTATATGTCAGAATTTATATAATTTACTCTTGTATCAAATTCCACAATATATTTCCAAAATACGGGATCGCTAATGTTTTTTTCACTTTCTAGATTCACTGCATATTCAATTTATAGAAAAATTGCAGACATATTATGAAAAACTCTACCATGAATGGATGACAGAAGTTGAAAAATGTAAGGTGGGTACATGTGCTAAAGTGACGCAAGGTGGGAAAAGTAAGAAAATTTTATTGCCATAGAAGATTAAGCAGGTGAGGGTAAAGTCCTTAAAGTTAAAATTACACTCTGAAACTAAGGACCAGATTGTCGTTTTCATTCTAGATCTTCCTTGCAGTAATACCCAGCGTGTAGTATACATGTGGTCTGCAGTATAACCAGGAGGCTGGTGGGTCCATTGTAAGGGTATGGGAGGGGAAATGCTATTTACTAAGCAGAATTTTTTGCCTTAAGTCTGAATTATCTGAATCTCAAACATGGATATTTTTCTATATTTAGACCCTTAGCTAAGTGTCACATATATGCTGGTAAGTGTGGTAACCACGATCAGTAATTTGGTTAATTATTGTTACATTAATTTATTTAGCAGTAAGTAAATTTATTTAATAAATGGTGATAACAGCTTTGATTGTATTGCTATGTAACAGTGGCAGGCCAGTTTATATCATATTGAAGTTTAAATAGAAGAGATCGAGTATATAGCTCTCATTTATTGCATTTAGTGTTTCAATGCATGGATGGGAAAAGAAAAGGCACTTTTTAAAGTTGTTATTGGAGTCAATTACAGCATATTTATTAATGCAATGCTGTTGAGGCTGAGTAAATATCATTGAAGACAATAACATTGTGAGAGAATCATTAATTAATTAACCATAAAATGGGGCAAAACTGGAAAATGAATGTGGAACAGTAGGAATGTCAATCCATGTGATGGGGTCTCTCCCTCCTTACCTTGTTTCTGTGGTGGTGATTATAACAGAAGAATTACTTCATTTTAGCTGGTTGGTTCCTGCAGATTTGGTGCCACATGTTGTGGTTCACTCCCATATGCCATCTGAAGAGACCTGGCAAAAGGCCCAGGAAATGTGGGGAAAGATATTTAAAACAATGACTATTTACAGCCTTGTCTTTCCCTATAGTACATGACAAGCTACTCACTGCAAGATCCAGGTAAATTTTATTAGGTGTTTACAAACTGGTATTACTAGTTTCCTGTTGCAACATACTGTATATTGGAAATGTTGTTTGCTTGTTATTGTCTTATCTACAGTAATATTTTTTGTTATGTTTCATTATTCAGGAGGAGCTATTGAGTTCCAAGACATATACAGAAAAAGAAGCCAAACAGCTGATGCACTCTGATTTTCTTCCTCTTCTTGGCAATTTACAACGCCACTTTGAAGAGGAGCTGTTTGCTTTAGATGTAAGCCTGTTTATTTCTGATATTCCAAAAGGTTTATTGCAGTTGAATGAATGGAGACACCTGATGCTCCAAGTGGGAAACCACAAGTGTGGCAAAGAGTTATATTTAAATCCAGTAGGACTATTGAGTAATGCTGCAGCATGCATGCTTCAGCACAGTGCAGTAGGACTTGGGGTCTGACCAAGATCCTCAATACATTATATTGCTGACTTCAAACACACTGTTGAAGGCAGTAAGCAATTCTCCATCTGGTAAGGAGAAAAATTTAAAAAAACTTTGGCTCTATTTTTTTATTTTTATTATTGGCATTTCATTTGCTATTTAGAAATTAGGATAGCCTTGCCTTAAATTAGCATATACCACCATGTTTTTGCTGGTGTGAGGGAAAGAAAGCAGGAAAAAATTTAAGTGCTCTGCAGCTAGGTAGGGAATGGAAGCACAACTACCAAAAATATAAGCAAAGGCCAACAGTCTCTGGGTAATATTGTGTACCGAAGGGATGCTGCAAAATACACTTGCTACTGAAAACATTGACTTCTCAATGAGAGAAAACAGAAAACGTAGGAAATGCCTGGCAGGTCAGGCAACATCTGTGAATTGAGAAACAGTGTTAATGTTTCAGGTCCAATGACTTTTCATCAGAACCCATGAAACATTAAATCTAATCTTATATCCACACATGCTTCAGACCAGCTGAAAATTTCCAGCAGTTTTGCTTTTATTTTAGATTTCCAACAAGTGTATTTTTTTTTGTTTTACTAACTCTGATGGAATTTGATTCAATGGATTTTGAGCACTCACCAATGCCTTGCTGCAGTGGGCATTCTTGACAAGTAAATCTTGTCAAATACCAATACCAATACCAAAGGAGTAAGTGGACTATAGAGGAGGGGCTGAGTCATCGGAGCAATGCTGCCCTCACGTAGAAATCACATACGTTCATCTTCTTCCAGTAAAGGCTGCCACATTGTTATTGGAAACAGATGCTATGGCTGTTTTTTTTTCCCCTTCCTAGTCAAAGGGACTACCTTGGAGAGGATTAGCTAAGACAACACAGTCTAACAATCATACACATCCAGTTGCTCACTGGTCAATATAGAAATTCCTAAAAGGAAATTATCAAATTGTGAAATGCCAGGAAGATTCTCTGAATATTTCCACCCAACTATTGTGATCTTCCTTGTGTAAATCCTGTTCCATATTTCCCACGTTTGCAGAAACACGTGGAGAACTTGGCCCAGGAGACAGAGTTTCATTGTAAGGAGTTGTTTAATACTTGGAAGAAAGCTGCTTTACTATGGGAGGAACATAAAATGAATTTAACTAAACTGGAAGACCAGCTGAAAGAACAACTTGATGACTGTCGCAAGAAACATGATAAAGCAAATCAGGTAGGCAGACAGTTCCAGAGATGAATGTGGAATCACACTGGAGTTAATTTGCAGCACCCCAATCAAATATAAATCCAGGGTGTGTGTAATGGGGCAACTATAAGAACTGCTCCAAATTCCTTCCCATTGATTGGGTGGAAATTAACTTTCTTTAGTAGGTGTCCAACTCATGAGGATTGTTTTATCTACATCAAGAATTTGCCAATGTTGTTTTCTTTTTATTTCATGGTTGCTCAGTGTTTTCCAAAAATAAGTAAGCTTGTTGCCAGCAAAAATGTTTTTCCCCACCAAGAACCATAAATTATCACTCAAAAAAAATGCAGGGAAGGCAATCAGCACTCCCTCATACAAAGCATAAGTGTGCAACAAATTATTGATAAGGTTAACATAAACAATGCCGACAGAACTCACATACAATTTTGAAAAGATGTACCAATATTATTAGGGACTTATAGGCTACTGGCTTTGTGCTGTGAATAAAAAGTTCTTGCATCATAATCTTTAATTGTGCCTGTGGATGCCAATTTCATCTCATTGTCAGTGTCCATGGATTTTCTTAACAATCTGTGTTTGATATAAAACTGTTACCCATGCCATTAAATATCATCCCAAAAAGTAGTTTGGGAACCCTTTAAAGACAAATGACCTTATCCTGGTATAATCATTTACTGCTTTGAACTTCACTCTTATTGGAGTCATAAAGTCATACACCACAGAAACAGACCCATTGACCCACCATTCCATGCTGACAATCAAGTACCCATTTATAGTAATCCTTATTCCTACCACTTGCTTTGTATGCTAGGCTACATCTGAAAATCATAGTGTTTGCTTCCTGGCCAACAAGGCAGCAAAGTTCCCAAACCTTTCTAACAGCTCTTGGAGAGATCGAGCACTTCCCCTTTAAGAGGTTCAAGCATGCCTTCGATCAGCACTGACAAGAGCCTCACATAACTCATTCTGTGTATAGGTCCTAATGCAATAAACAGTGCTTTTGGCATTGTCAGTGGGCTTCCTCCATGATAATAAAGTTGGAGTGTGTATTTTATGTGCAGGCTATATCAGAACAAACCGCATAATTGTGCTTCATGATTCTAGTGCAGGTTTTCCATGCAGCTTCTCCCCCCCTTGTTTTTTCATTGATGTGGAGTAAATGCATTTCACAAAATTAACCAGTTGGATGTTTTGAAGTACCAGGAATTAGTTATATTCCAGGAATTAATGACAAATCTAATTGTTTTAAGGAAGTTATATGAAATATCAGTTCACTATTTAATCAGAGGTTTTTTTTCTCCTGGCCCTACTCCCCATTTTAAAAAAAAGACAAACTGCCATATTTTCATTCAAGGTTCATGTGCATCCCATAAAAGTCTAAATCTTTTCTCAGGCAAGAGAAGCAAATCTAGACCTGCTTATCGATCAGCTGAGACAGTGCAACACACAGTTGGAACTGAAGGCAGACCATAAGAAGGCCATCTGCCTGCTGAATGGAATCAAAAAAGGGCAAGTACTTTTACCACATGAAGCTTCTCTGCTTAATTTCAGCTGCTTCAGCAAGAATTATGACTCTCCAATAAAAAGAGTAGGTTCAGGGATCAAGCTGAGTTCTCTCCCACTTAACAAGTTGTTCTGATACACAAGGCAGGCCATTAATCTTTCAGATGACTTGCAAACTTTAAAATTTGATGCTTCAGTGGAAAAGCATTCAGAAGCAGAGTTTTTTAAATATCTAGACCTCACTGGCAACATCAGCATTTATTGTCCATCCCTCATTGCCCTTGAGAAGGTTGTGGTGAATCACCCAGAACTGCTGCAGTCCTTCTCGTGAAAGTACTCCCACATTGCTGTTGGCAGGGAGTTCCAGGATTTAGACCCAGCTCTGATGAAGGACCAACTATATAACAATATACATGCCACTGTATCACGTCATCTAATACTTTAAAATTTCTACCCCCTTGATTTTTTTTTCCTTGAACAATCCTGTTCTCTGTTAGGATTCTTATGTATATACTTTCAAGTAGATATTACTGAAGACTAATAAGGAACAGAAAACCAGGATGTTGTTTTGTTCTCAGTTCAGAGAGACGTGCCCAGAAAATCACACCCAGTAAGTTATGCAATATGTGTAATAATAGGGACAGTGCAGTGGGGAATGTACTTTGCCCAATGGAATGAATTCAGCAGTACCAACCAGAGATGAAACTTTAGGCACCTGAGAACAACGATGGAGTTTCTAGTACATAAACTAATCACAGCTTACTCTATGTATATTCAAATCCAGTCTCTGTGAATTTGTACCACTATATGGTCGGGTACAAATGCTTTTATGTTCCATCATATTTAATTTTTACTAAGATAAAAGCATCACAATAAAGTAACTCCACTATATTTACATCACATGCATTTGAGTAAGTTCACTGTAATCATGTCATCCTGTTAGCTGTTTTAACTTGGTATTATTTCATACACAGATATGAGAACTTTTACCAAAAGCAGATGAAAATAGTTAGTAAGTACCCCTCCACATTGAGGAAGGAGCTGCACAGATTCAGCGCTGCTATTAGTAATTATTTTGGAGTGATCGAAGTCTATAAACCGGTATGAAAACTCTTCAACCTTGCAACAAATTAGTAAAATATTGGGGAGAGTATCTTCCCATTTTGCCATTTTAACCAAATATCAGGATGGACATAATGTAATATTGTGCTTTATTTTCACAAGCCCAATAGAGGCAAATATTTCATGGAATGATTTATAATTGGCTTTCAAATTTCCTGCTCATTCATTTTCTCCTTTTCTCCTTCATGCTCAGAATTTGTTCATTCAGGTCCTGAAAGTGCCACTTCGTACTGTAAGAGGTTTGTCAGATCTGATCCAAATGAAAAACAGAAAATGCTAGAAATATATGTTAATCAGTCAGTGAAAGAAAAGAACAAAGGCAGCTGTGCATTGAAAGCAAGGATCTCTCTCTTTTCAGGAGCTGACAGATATGCTACACTTTTATAACAGTTTCTATGTTTACTTTGGAACAGAGCACATGGGTACATGACTCCCCTGTTCCTTGTTCCCTAACCTCCAGAGTATGGATGCCCTCTACCCACCCTGGTCTCCGCAAGTACAGGATGTGGATATCCCTCCCCATCCACTTATAGTGTGGGTTATCAGCAATAGTATTTGCAATGGTAGTTTTTTTTCTTGGTAAGCTACTGAAGCAGAATTGCTGACTATAACTGACTCCTAAGATGGGAGCATTGTGTAAGTGGGTGTGAATAAGTGAGATCATGACTCCAACTCTGATGTTTAATTTTTTGCTTGGTGGAAATGGATGGAAAGCTTTCCTAACTAATGTCACTTAGCATTGAAATTTTTAGAAATATTCATGTTTTGCACTCCAAATCTCCTTGAAGTTATTCAAAAATTGGATAGTTCATAACCAAAGCAGATGGAAGTAGATCTTAA
>JARFYF010000056.1:13085878-13109632 GCA_030265395.1 Rhina ancylostomus
ATCTTAAGCTGTGTGAAATTTTTGTGTTACCTTGTATTTGTAAAGTTGTATTACAGTAATGTATGTTCTTTGTATTGTAGGGTGAATCAAAGGTAATAATAGAACCTCCTAAAGTGGACAAGAAAATATTTCTGACTGAAGGTTTGCTTCTTTACTAAGTTCTTAAATACTTAGTTGGCAACACCCTCTTTCCCCCCCCCACCACCCACCACATTTAGCTAAAAAAATAATTTTAACTAAAGCTTGGTACCTTGCAGCCATTACTTTCCAATCAAAAACAAAGGGACATTGTTCACAGTTAATACTTCTATCTGTGGAGCTGCAGCCAACACAAAACTTTCAAGTGTATGATTTTCAAGAATGCAGTTAATCATTTACAGAGAAAAAACGAGCATGTCCATGCTGCTTATTTAAAGATAATGTCAGTGCATAAAAATAAAAGACTGAATTTTTGGAACATTCCTTAAAAGTCGGCTCCACTTTTTTCTTAGTATATTAGCATATACACTACAAAGCTCTCTGAAAAAGACTGATGGCATTCTGTTGACAAACCAGCCAGGGTGATTGGTCACCATGATGTCATTTGTCTGTGCGCAATATTTGCCTTACTAAGATTCCATGTGTAATTTTTGTTCCCCAACCCTAGATGCCAGGTATGGCGCTTCTGAGGATGTTATGGATGAAAGTGATGAGAATCCAAATATAAGGGATGAACTATTGCCAAATCAGTTAAACCTCCTTGAGGAACAAAGTGTAAGATCATGCAACCAGATACTTATGTTAAACTGTTTCGTTCTGTCTAGTACTGTTTTCTGAAAAACATCTCAACGTAAAAAATAGAAATGGGAGAAGGCAGTTCAGTCCTTCATGGCTGCCTGACTCTTTAATAAGGTCATGGTTGATCTTTTACCTCAGTGCCACTTTCCTCCGCTAACCCCATTTCCTTCCATTATTATATAAAAAAAACTATCTATCTCTGTCTTGAGTTACTTAGCAACTGAGTCTCCACTGCCCTCGAGATTCTCTACCCTCTTTGTGCTGAATGGGTGATTCGTTTTTTTGGCTTTGGCTCATGATTCTTAACATCAAGTAGGGTAAATGTTAACTCCGCATCTATCGTGTCAAGCCCTGTAAGAATTGTGTACATTTCAATTGGACCACTTCTTATTCTTCTAAAATGAAGAGAGTATAGGCCCAATATGCTTTATCCTTCACACAACTACACCCCAAAAATTGATCTGATGAATCTTCACTGCATTCCCTTTATTTCAAATATATCCTTCCTTGGGTAGAGAGACCAGACTTGTGTTCCCTGTACAATATTCCAAACATGCTCTCACCAGGGCTTTAAATAATTGTAGCAAGGTGTCTCTATTCTTGCACTCAAATCCTCTTGCAATAATGGCTACAAACATTTATCTTCCTAATAGTATGTTACACTGCATATTCATTTTCATGATTTGAATCCCTCTGAACACACACACCTTTTAATATCTCACTACCTAAAAGTACTTTGCCTTTTTAGTTTATATACCAAAGTGGATGATTTTACATTTATTCCGTATATCTGCCACTTCCTTTCACACTAATAACCCTGTCTGTATACGCTTGAAGCACTTTTCATTCTCATCCCAGTCCACATCAGCTCTACTTTTGTTCAATAATCTTGTGCATGGAATTTTATCAAAGACCTTCTGAAATCCATATGCACCACATAAACTGATTCATCCTTATTCATTTAGGTAGTTACAATCTCAAAAGACTCTAATGATTTCCTTTCATAATGTCAAGTTTGCCCATCATATTATTATTTTCTAAGTGCAATGTGACCACTATAATAATAATGGATTCCAACTACTATCGATGTCGAATTAACTAATTCTTTGTTCCTTGTTTCTTCATTCACTTTTTCTTCAATGGTGGGGTTACATTTGCTCGCTATCTTTAAAAAGGCTTTTGACAATCTAATATTCATATTAAATGATAACATTTAACTGCATTACTATGTTCCAGGAAGAAGAAACAGAGCATTCAGAGGGTGAATTAAGTCCTCAAATGTTAGGTATGTATTTTTAAACTAAATAAATTCAAAATGGAATCCAATGAAGTTCAGACTTTATCTCATTTTTAAATAAAAATCTTTACCTTAACTCATCTTTAAGATGAATCATAGTTCTTTCTCAGAATTGGATTTTCATTATGATAATGGGAATTGACTTTAAATAGAATTTCCCCTTAGAAAAAATTGAAAGTTAATAATAAATCTAATTATTAGTCTAACGTGATTTTTTCCCCACATCTGTGAAGATCAAAAATGGGGGAACACAATATTAGCAATGTAGTATAGGCCCCCAAACAAGCAGAGAGAGAGAGAGAGAGAGAAGAACAAATATATAAATAGATTTCTAAGAAGTGCAAAAATAAAAGCAAAAGTGGGACTTCATCTATCCTAATATTGACTGTGACAGAAACAATGTAAGAGTTATAGAAGGTGCAGAATTCTTAGTGCTTTCAAGAAAACCTTTTAAATCAGTACATTGTAAGCCCAAACACAGATCTCTGGCCAGAAGAAATCATCTGATTATGTGTATGAATAAAAATACAGGGACAAAAGAATAAAAGGACGAAAATGTGGCTGGCCTAATCGCACACATACCTCTTTATATTTTTGATTCTTCTTTACTTTAGACATCAGTGTTGGACTTGACCAGAAATCAAATAGTTCAAAAGAAAGTAGAAACACCAATGATCAGGCAGACTGGAAGTCATCAGCTCATCCTAGTGAACGTTTTTCTAAGGATGGGCATGAGCAGGAAGAGGCTTTCCTCCCTGAAGGAAAAACGGTAAAGTCTGAGCTCCTGGAATTGATTGCTTTTTATTTTTTTTATAGTTATTACTGCCATCCACAATTTCACCTCATTAATTAATTGCGCCTAGTCATACCATCTTCATGGCAAAGCAATTCTGATGCCCAGGGAATATCTTTCTCCAGATTCAAGTATGTATATACATTGGTGTTACAACTGCTGGGGTGTCAGGTCTCCACACCCTGTAATCTGCTAATAATAATATGAAATTTCTTCCTATGTGGTACTAGAGATTTCCCACATGGTGCGACAGATCTCTGTTCATCCTCCCAGCAAAGCAATATAATATCTGGTACGGCTTTGTAACTTGTTGGAAATAGAACCTCAGGTTATGCAGATGAATATAGGTCAGCTGCTGTCTCTCCATGTCTGTAATTTTGCTGGATATATGACAGTAAACATGTTTGCACATGTCAACAGTGTTTCTGAAGTACGTGCATTGAAGCCAGCATGGTGAAATAGGAGCAGCTCCATCAAAATTTAAGGCATAACATATATTGTTAGCTGGTGGTCATGAGACTGCTGGAACTGAGGGAGTGGGTGATGTTAGTTGAGGCCATCAGTGTAGGGTTGAATTTGTAATATGTCGACCTTGGTGAATGTTCCCAAAACCAGCTTAATAAACTGTAGAAAATCAGGAAGTTATAGAGTGAAGTTCTGATGAATAAACCTTGGAAAATTAGAATGGATAAGTGCAGAGTTTTCCTTCCAGACATTAAATGGGAGTAATAATGGATAAGGTGCTACACAACTTGTGGACAGAACTTTGACTGGGTTTCTCATTCTGTGGTTTCTCAAAATTTACTGTTTTTTTTATTTGTCTCTATATTCTGGAAAGACCTTTCAAGATTGGTATAAAACTGACACCAATGATATCCACAGTATATTTCATTATGAGAAAACTTACAAGTAAAGCTTTCCTTTCTTTTTTACAATTCCCAGATTAGAGAGATCAGTTTGTTGGGCTCTACCAGTGCTGTTTGACGCTTGAGCCTTTCCTCTCAATCTCTGCCCACAATTTCATCGTAATTTGGGCTCATAAGTGTGTACGGCGACATACAATGGGTTGGTATAATAGAAGATTGCACGATGTTACTTCTATTAATGTTTTTCTTTCTTTGAAATTTCTCCACTCACATCTGGGTATTCCTATAACAGCTGCTCTCTGGTACTTTACTCATGCTTTTTTTCATGCATCAAGTCAGTATTGTCAATTTGTGGAGAGCATGACAGATCAACCCCCGGTGTGTACATCCATATAATTCATCAGTAAAACTTTGAAAAGCAAACAGGAAAAGAATTCCACATGACCACCTCCTTCCCTAACCAGGTAGGATGAGCACTGCTGTTGTACCCTGCCTCTACTGACAGTTTAGAACAGGGCAGCAATTAAAACTGGAGACGGCAACTTCCAGCTCAACTAATGGAATTTCTCTCAGTGTCCTCCATCCTGAAGCACAGTTGAATAGAAAATTCCCTTTTTTTCCCTCTAGGTTGCTCGTCAAGAAACACATGATAACAAAAAGGCTGTTCCATTGAAGTATTTTGTTACTTCCAAAGGGAACACCTATTCAGTGCAATGTAAAAAGAAGACAAAATTGAATACAACAATGATCACTAAAATGGGTGAAAGTGAAGAACTAAGGTCCCTTCTAATCTACACAAAACATGCTCTTCTTCCTGAAGCAGTGTTTATTGATTTAGAGCAAAGGTTAGTGGGGCAAGTTTCTATCCTTTTCTTGAATGTATTATGTTTTTTAACAGGAAAACAACTTTGGAAAAAAATGAAAGGCCTTCCAGTTCCTGAGGATATCCCTATTTACTACGTATTTATTAATTACTTTTGAAATTGCAGCAGTTATGTTTTCTAGGCAAACACATGAATTAATTTGCACACTGGAAAATCCCACAAGCCTCAAGTGAGATAAGTGCATTTTTGGTTAAAGATCTTTGGTGTAATGATCAAGTGATCAGCTTCACTTGGGATAGTGAGAGAATTTTCCCAGCTTTGAATTATACTTTGGGATTTCTTATATCCAACAAAATAAGCAGATTGGTCCTTGTTTTAATGTCTCATCCAAACGTCATTATAATGAGGATGGGCGCTTAGTAACCATTTTGTAATTAAACACAGTCCATGATATTTAAATTCCATTCATAATCGACTAGAAATACATAAATATTTTTGCCTATTCTATCACTTCCACAACTTCAGTTGATAAATATTACTGGTACTGTCAGATTCATAAGTTCTTGCCAACAACATTGTGCAGTCAACTGTTTTCAAACAACTGACCCTTTCCTTCGGGAAATCATCTACCCAATACCATCTGCATTTCCTTTTCCTTACCAGCTCTGGATGTTGGGATTATGATTGGAAGCCTATCGCCTAACACAACTATGTCTGCATTGAAAATATGTTCGTTGCTCCTGCAAGTAAAGTAGTTTTGAAATATTCAGATAATTTTTGATTTAAATTGTTTTAAAATACCAGGTTTGTTTCTTGATTCATGCCAAATTAGATGTTCCCAGCTTGGTAACACCAGAAATATTGCAAGTGATCTCCATGTCTCTGGGACATGGAGGGAATATCAACCCTTCATCTGATAATCCTCTACCTGAAGGTGCATGCTCGGGTCCTCCCATAAATAATGGCTATTTGAATTCAAGTGCCTGTTAAGCCATACTTAATATAAGCCAGTATTTGTTGGAGAAGAGAGAAAAATTGGCTAAGACAGGGAGCAGTAGGTGGTACATAAAGAGTCCTGATGCAAGGTCTCACCCCAAAACATTGACTATCCTTTTACCACCAATTGAGTTCCTCCGGCAGTTTATTTGTTGCTCCATATTCCAGCATTTGTAGTATCCTGTGTCTCCAGTACATAAAGATATACAAATAGAACTATCCCTAAACCCAATGGCTTCTGTCTGTTGCACTGCTTTTAAATTTGTGCTGCTATTATCCCTAGTGGTGTCCCTAAACCCAAACTTTTAGTCATTTGCCATATTATCTCCTTATATTTGTTAATCACATGATGTTTTACTTCAGTGCTATATGCTATAAAAATACAAATCGTTTCATGGGTAAAGCACTGATCTCCATCAATTATATAGATTGTATGTATGGTGAGCATGATCCACCATCAATGAATCATAGCCATTAATCTAATTTAGAAGTTCTGAGAAGTGGTTTCAATCTCTTGGGTATTTTTGACATGTTCAGGCACCTTGATTAAATTATATTCTGGAAATCATGTTATTTTATTAGTTACAATCCAGAGATTGTCGTTTTTTTACTATAGGACAAGGCAGTATTTGGATGATGGAGAGGAACAGCTTTTGCCAAATCAGGATAGTATATCAAAATAATATATTATATTTTATAGGATTCGCTTGAATTATTTTGATCACTTAGAGGACTGGTATGATAAAGGTGTGGAAAATGCCAAAAATGTTGCTGTGGTCAAGAAGAAAGAGTTTAAAGCAGAGTTGGAACTGCGATCTCACATGCATGAGCCCAGGGGAAAACGCATTAAGATGGATGTATTGCATGTCCGGGCTGGTACTGTATCAGTGCTTACTTCAAAAGTATAAGATAAACAGAAGCATGGTGGCAGTCACAATGTATCAATCAATGAATGCATCACATAGTGTTTTATTACATTATACAACCCTGCAGAATCTCCATCTTAATCCCTCATTTGGTCACAACTACAGTGACAGAAGAGAACCTACAGCTGATCCCACTGTCTCCAGATTAGATGGAGAAAGTAATTGATGAGTTCATTTCTCATCATTACTTGGTGACTTTTACTGAAATACAGCTGTTGGCAGCTGGTGAGATAAAGGATTCAGCTCATCTGAGACGTCATACATCATAAAAAATAGTGCATTGTCTAATCTCTTGTCCAAAAAATAATTAGGTGAAACATGCCAGTGTTTGTTAAGCCTAATACAAGTAACTTTCAAATCTACTTGGCCTTACCAGGTAACCAAGCAACTGTCTTACTCCCTGTATTTTGGGAATTCATAATAAATTAACACTCTGAATGCGTAACCTGCTCCTTTTCGATAGTGCTACAGCTGATGTCAAGGATAGACAGGCACTGTTGGTGCTTTTATCAAGAGTCCACAGTTCTTCTCCTGAAGTTATGGCAGAAAGATGAATTTCTACTTTGTTGAGATTAACCATTGGCTTTGTTTCACAGCGGAACTGCGTCTGCACAGTGAGAAAGTGGAACGCCACTGTAATGGGGTGGATGAAGTTTTGAAAAATCTGAAAAAGGAGTTTACAGAAATTCAAACAGCGCATTGCAAATCTCTCTCAGACTTCTGTAACAGTATATACAACATGGAGCAGATCTTCAAAATGGCAACTAAATCTGATAGGTAAATCACATTCCAGAGATGATTTATAAAAAAACACCCCTAGTAGATTTGTAATTGCCTGCTCAGCTTGGAGCTGTTAGAAAGGCCATGGCACAGTGTTGTGTGTTGTTTATTGTTCTGTAAATGACATTTATTCTCTTTTTTTGTACCCTAGGCTGGTTAATCTGGTAAATTCCCTTAACAGCCAGCAGGAAAAATATATGGACAGTGTAAACAAATTACTTCGCAACTTCCAGCAGAAGCTGGACAAATCTCTTGGAAAGTTACAAGATGACAATACACATTTTATTAAATCATTGAGGTACCAACGGAAAAAGATTAAACTTAGTTTTAACATAAAACACTAAACTTTAGATGTATTGTGCAATGAGTAAAACTCTCATTAATAATGGCTTGTACTTTAATGACTGGTGGATTCAAGATGGCTGCTGGATTCAAATGCATCCTAGATGGCTGAGATGAAAGCCAACCATGTCAAAAGTAAAATGGATTTGGGCATTCTCAGTCCAAATTGTACAGAGAGAGTGTGGGAGGTTTGAAAAGTATATTTGTGTTGGGAAGATTGCACATCTGAGATTGGAACTGAGGGACATCTGTGGGACAGAAGAGTAGTAAATTTAGTGTTATACCTGACCCGGATATGCTCGGTGCTGGTACTGATGGCGTGAAAGGAAAGGTATTCCACCCTGCAGCACTAGCACCCACGCTCCTGATAAAATAATATCTTGACAAGTCTGAAATTTGTTAATAAATGTCTCCCCTAAATAACTGGTGACAAAAATAAAGCCCAATTTATTGAAATTGGCCTGTACATGGCACTACACCTATAAAGAATAGTTCCTGCAGTGCTAACTAGAGTGCAGCTATCAAATGCAAACCTGATAGTGCGTAGCTATATCTGTTGGGTTCAGATTGTTGGGTCTGTATTCTAATAAAATTTTAGGATTGGGTTTTACTTTTATACTGAGCAGTCTTCTAGTGACAACTGCCCTTAAAATAAATGTACAAATTGAAAACAAATGAACTTGCATTTATTAGAAGCTTCCACAGCTCCAGGATGCCCCAAAGTGCTAATCAGACAATTAAGTACTTTAGTTTAGTTTCTATCATATTATGTATTGAGAAAGTGCTTTATCTGCCTGTGACAGCTGCCATTTAACATGAGCTTTGAGACTGAGAAAAAAGAATAAATAGCAACAATATAAACTAATGGTTAATATCCTACCAGTAAAGGAATTTGGGGATACTGGTGCCGAGAGGAGCAGGAAAGACGTTGTACAGCTTTATAAAATATTGCTTGGGCTACTGCTGGAATATTGTGTGCAGTTCTGGTGGCTGCACTATAGCAAGGACGCACTATTGCATCTGATTGCACTGGAGAGGGTGCAGAGGAGACTCACCATGATGTTGCCTAGAATGGAATGTTTCAATTTTATATAAACATATCAGATTTCTCCTCTGTCTTTCCTCCAAAGAAAACAATCCCAGCTTCTTGTAACTGTAGTACTTCAACCCAAGAACCATTCTTGCAAATCTATTCTGGATGCTCCCCAATATTTGACATATCCTAAGAAATTGGGTTTTTTGGGATTGGTCTACTGAAAAGCACAGGGTTGTGGGGCCTAAAACATCTTCCTGTTGCTAAAAATGCTTCTGTTATTATGTAATGCTCGGATTTTTAGACTATTTGCAGAAGGTGGCAACTTTACAGCGACAGAAATTGACATGTACCGCCAGAAAGTGGAGCAGACAACCACGAAGATTGCCAAAACTGAAGGGACAATTATGGTTGACCTGGAAGTAATGGGGACCCTATCCTTACAGCAGGTGTGGACTCAATATCAAATAAGTTATTACATTTAGTTTATTTAAAAACTTAACATATCCTGAAAATATATCTAGGATGTACCAAGATAACTGCCTGAGTGCTATGAGAGTGAATATTTTTTATAATTTACAGCTTACAGTTGACTTCAAAAGCATAGTTGAAATGATTTGTCTCAGTTTATGTTTGAAAATCAAAATAAATGCAGATGCAGGAAATCTGAAGTAAACACAGAAAATATTGGAAACACTCAGCAGGCTGGACAACATCTGTAGCAAGAGAAACAGAGTTTAAGGTTTCAGTCCCTTCATCAGAATCAGTTAACGTTCTTTGCTTTTTACATTGAGGTGATGGAGCTGCTCCAAGCAATGTACAGAGTCCTTAAGCCAGGCAGAGGTGACTATTGAAGTGGCTTTAAATTTAGAGAAAGAAAACTTGCACTTATTACATCATTATCAGCATCATCCCCACCCCCATTAGGAACAATCAACAACTTTGCCTGAATTATTTTTCCTCTGAAGGGACTACAAAAGAATTGGCTCTGTTTGGGAACTATGGTTTAAATATAGTGACATGTACATGCATAAATCTGTAACACATCTGCCATGATGATAAGGGTATTAATAGGTGCACCATTAATTCCCAGAGGAAAGGTGCAAAATCAGCAGATGAATGCATAGTGATTTGATCACAGATGGGCTAAATTTCAGCTCAGTGCACCAGCTAACACCTCTTAGATTTGTATCCCTAAACAAGTACTCTTCTCAACAATTGAAGTTTGGTTGCTGATGGATTTCCTGTGACCATTACTACAATTCTGATTTGGTTCTTTATGGGGTTTCTTAAAGTTGTTGACACCTACGGGGTGTGGTGTGCAATGGTGTGTATTTTTAACCTCACACATATTGAATTTGACCTGGACCATTGACACTGGATGCCTGAAATGTACAATGGCTGGCACGAAATTTCCCACTTCAGTAATTTTGTTTAAATTCAAGATAGAATTTAATCTGCCAAATATGAACATAAACATGCTGGGATGGACTTTAAGTATGCTGAAAATGAGGGACCCAAATGTACTTTGAGGCCTGGACCTCATTTAAAAAGAACTGATGAGCTGATATCGAAACAAGATCACCCAATGGACTGGGATTGATGTAACATGAGGCGATCTTTGGCAGCAAAGTAAATTCTGATTGGGAGTTGTTGGTGTATGTGTGTGTGGGAGGGGTGCGGTGTGGGGGCATGAAGTTTGGATTGGGGCAATAGGGGAAGTTGTGCAGATTATTTTTGGGCAATATCTCTTTGCCTTATAAAAAATAATTTAAATATAGGTCCAGTAACACCAGCATGGCCATTAAAACCAGCCCCATTCCTGAATATACTGATACATTCTCAATATAAGAAACTCAATGATACAGAAATGATGTTAAGAATTGATGTATTTTTGCTGGGTGGAAGAGTGTATTTTTTAAGTAAGTTGATCTGAAACAGTGATGGAGACGGTGGTGTTTAACATATCCACTGCTTTGTTTTCAATTACTGAAGGCTGATCGGTGAAACAACAGCAGCCTTCCACCAACAGAAGCAAGTGTGACCACCAGAAATCTGAAATAAAAACATAACAACATACAACAGGTCAAGCCACTTGAAAGTGAAAAATATGATTCTAAATCAGAACCAGAAGGAAATATAAATAAGTGTCAGGCAATTATACAAGGAGGGAGGGACAGGATAGTTTAAGGGTGATTGGACAAACAGAAATCACAACCAAGAGACACGTAACCTCTTCATAGCTTCCCTCTTCAAGGGAAATCAATCATTTGGAAGCAATAAAAGGAAAAGTTACTAAAGCTGGTAATGCACAGAAGGCCTGTCATTACCTGACAGAGAAAGATTGGCTCACAGTGAGGCCGCTAGCAACTTCAGGTTTTTTTCACGCCAAAGTTGAGGGCAGATTGGTATCATTATGCACCCAACAGATTATTGACGTGACATTATAAAGGGCAGCTAAAGAACTGTGAGTCAAGGCATGTTATTGAATGTGTTACTTTCATTTATTCTTTCAAAAGTCTTCTGATGTGATCAAAGAGGTTGAAGACAAGTATATGCGTTACAGCTTAGACTTGATCTTCATTGAGAAAATTAAACGATTTCTGACAAATGCTCAAACAAGAATCAAAAGTGAGGTAAGAAAAGATTTCTGAGTAACTGACTCAGTTAAGTATGGACATTGTACAAACCAAATACAAACCAATTAGTTCAACTGTTTCAAGAAACTTTGCAGGAAGGGAAAAGTATCAACAGCTTCCTTTATTATTTGTTGAACTGCCGAGACCAGGACACCCACATCTAAAACCAATGCAAGTAGCTTTTGTACTTCAGAGTGTGTACCGACATATGTTTATTGAAGACAGACAAAGTTAGAAGGATTTTTCCATCAATACCAAGCACAGGATATCTTCCTGCTAATGTTTAATGCCATCAATATATAGAAAAGAATTTTAGATTTTTCTGATATACTGAAATTGAGTATGCAAGCAAATAGAAATGGAGTGGTATGTTTCCTGCACTGTTTAAGCAATCTCCTATTTTAATAGCACTGGTTTCGGTGATGGGTGAGGTTCCTGTCAAATTCAGGTGGGATCATTGTATATAAACATCAACCAGTGATGCCTGACTGCAACAAAATTCCAATGTTGCAATGACCAGGACTTGAGCAGCAAAAACACCACTGCTTCCTCGCAAGGCTGTAGCAGTTCAGCAGCTGATAGGATGTTGAAGCTCTTGGGGATTTTTTTTTCCCTTTTCATCTTTGTGTTATACAGTTACCAATGTCTCTGTCCCAGAAGCTAACTCAACAATCTCTTGCCTATCGTATGGCAAGCCAAATCTCCTCTATGCCAGACCAGGAAGCCAGTGTTCAGCCAAATGCTCTCTGATCAGCTCCCTCTCCTGCACCCCCACCTCCCAGTGCCCAAGGTAACCCACTGCTTCCCCCCGACATGAACAACTCCATAAAAAGAGGAAATGGACGGTGTCCTTAAATGAGATCTGAGAGTTAAGGTACTCTGAGCTTGAAGCTTTGGTGACCCATTGACCCAATATTCTGAGTTAAAAATGAGCAGGTAAGAGCTAAATAATTCTTCTCCCACTGTACGCTTGCAGATTGAAAAATGGCATCAAGGATTTTTCAGATTTCACCATGCTGGATTCCACTGAGATGCAACACAGGAATTCATTTAATTTAATGTTTAAAACTCATAGAGTCAAACAGCACAGAAATGAGCCCTTCAGTCCACCCCGTCCATGCTGAACCTTCGGCCCCTTTGCCTGCATTAGGTCCTTAACCTTCCATGCCTTGCTTATTAAAGTGCCTGTCCAAATGTCTCTTAAACATTGTGATTGTATCTGATTCACCACCTTCTCTAGCAGCATGTTCCAGATATCAGCTTCTCTGTGTGCAAAACAAAACAATTCCCCTAAGATCCCCTTTAAATCTCCTTCCTCTCACCTTAAACCTAAGCCCTCTTGTTTTTGATATCACTACCAGGGGAAAAAGATTCTGACTATTTACCTATCTATGCCTCTTATAATTTTATATATCTCAATCAGATCACCCCTTAGTCTTCTTCGCTCCAGGGAAAATAAGCCAAGCTTATCGGATCTGTCCCCATAACTAAAGCCCACCAACCCTGGCACCATCCTGTACTTTCTCCAGTGCAACCACAATTTTCCTATAGCGTGGTGACCAGAACTGTACACAAAACTCCAGTATTTTGTAAAGTTGCAAAATAACATTTCAATTTTTATATTCTGTGTCCTGACCTAAGAAGGCAACCATGTCATATGCTCTCTTCCACTTCCTTCTCCTCGGTGAGGACAGATGAAAAGTATTCATTTATGACCTCGCCCATGTCCCCTGGATCCACACATAGATTACCCCTTTGATCCCTAAGGGGACCCACTCTTTCCCTGTTTACCCTCTTGGTCCTAGTATACTTCAGAATGTCTTGGGATTCTCCTTCTCACCTACCAAGGATAGTTCATGACCACTTTTTGCCCTCCTAATTTTCTTAATTTCTCTCCTTCACTCTGTTGTTTTCAAGGGACTCACTCAATTCCAGTTGTGTATACCTGTTCTTTTTTTTCCTTATCAAACCTATAAAATCAATTATCTACAGTGTTACATCATCATTTTATCATGGTACAAACTGGTGACGGACTGGGAAAGGAACTGTTGAAACTCACTCCACAGGACACCCGACTGGCTACATTCAGCAATTATATAGTTGTAAGCTTACTCTTAAATGTTTGCTTAGGCAACTTAAGGATCAAATGTTCAGATAAACACACAAACAGGAGAAGGCCATTTATTCCCTTAAAACGTGTGAAACAATGGCAATTCTGTGACCTCACACCACATACACACAAGCAAAGTACTGCAGATGCTGAAAATGTAAGTAACAACAGAAAATGCTGGAAACCTTAAGTTGCTCTCAACCTGTTAATAGTTCTGTATTTTTTCTTTCCCTCTTTTAAGTAGTGAGGTTATATTTCCAACCTTCCATTCAGGAATCTATGGAATTTTGCAGTATGACAATTAGTTGATCCACTCCTTCAAAGCCCTAGGTCAATGACGTTTCCTCAGAACTTGATAGAAACCTAAGAGCTTGGCAAAATGCTTGGGGAAAACTTGCTAACAGTCAACTGTTCTCCAGCATGTTTTGCCATTTGTGATATCCTGCATTCCATAGATTGATCCATCAGACACATTACTCAATTATATTCAGATAATCATATTCCCAAACCCTAATATGAAAATGAAGTACTAGTGATGTAGCATCAACTGTTTTTCTCTCCATGCTACCTGATCTGCTGAGTATTTCCAGCATTTCCCATATTCACGCCTTATTCTGTTTCTTTCAGTATATTTAGTCAACAAAAATTTATTAATCTATTTAAAATTAACAATTAATCTTGAAAAGATTGTCATTTGCTAAAGACAATTCCACATTTTTCCAAGCCTTTACATACAGAACTGTTTCCAAAGTTCATTCCTGAAACATCTATATTTTAGGCTCTCTTCTAAACCTAGATCTCCCCAGACAGCCAGAAGTTTGTTTACATACATCTTATCAATTGCTCTTAATATCTTACCAAAAATTAGTTCAGGAGTTTAGAAAGAGGGTTGGGGATGTTAAATAGCATAAGGATATTTGCTCAAGGAAGAATAACAGTAATTATGGAATTTATGTGAATTTTGGTTACTAGCAATACTGGCTAAAGGGGGCAGGTTTCACAATTTAGTGCTCAATGATCACACATACTGAGGCTAGAAATCAGTATATCCCAACTGCATTTCTTAGGATTTCATTTTTTGTTATATTTTAAAAGAAGTTCTGCATCGGTAGAGCTGTGTTTAAATCATATAATCTACCCTGATGACCTTCATAACTATTGTGTGGAAACCCTTTCCTGTTTTAAACTTGTTTGATTATATTGCAGGTGGCCAAAAGCAACACTCAGCTTTTAAGTATAGCTTCCCATCTTGAGCATTTTGAAAGGAAAATAGATGCATGTTCACGGCCAAACCTGGACAAAGAGGTAAGTTTTATTTCTGCTGGCTTGTGTTTTGAAAAGTTTGAATCTTATTGTTGCAGATTTTGTTGCACAAACTGTTGTTGATTTACTTTATTTTCTATCATTAATAATGATTGGATCTTCCTGTATCATCTGGAGTAGTACCACAACTCTTCTCATAATGGCTTTGCTACGATGTGAAGATGTTCCAGTTTTACAATTTGAGCATTTTCCAAGTTGCAGAAGCAGAGCCTTCATTCACTCTTAATCTATTTTGCATTCATAATGGGGAGCTGGTCTCTTGTCTCATTGACCTACTATGTAGTATGTAGCTCTAGAATGCAAATCCACACAACTAGGTCCCTGTACTTTGTTTGCTTCTGCTTTTATGTAGCAACATATTCCTTAACAATACTACCAGTATCTATGTAGTTTGTACTCTCATGCAGCCAACAGAGGCACTTATTGTGAATAGAATTCCTGTATTATATAAGCCTTTTATCCATCTACCCTCTTTTTTTTTTACCTATCACCTATACCTAACACCTTCATTGCCCCCTTTTAAACTCCAGACTTCTCTATCCTGATATTATAAACACCTAATAACTAATATTTATGTGTTCTTCTACATGTTCTAGCATGTGCAATGTCCTGCATTCAACAACTTGATCTATCAGGGATGTTTCTCATTTTTAAAAATGCTGAGATAATTAGGTATCAAGTTGCAAAATGCAAAATATTTCACAGGTGCCTGAGAAAGACTTTCTATAGGGGAGTTTGTGCAGCCGCACAAACACACTTATAAGTAATATTTAAGTAAACAAAATTTTGGTAGACAATCCTTTCCTCACTACTCTAATCTCTGAGATTATTTTTTAGTTAAAAGAATTTTCCTGATGTTTTTGTATTTTGTTTGCTTTACTATACCCACTGCTTTTTTCAATATCACGCCAGACAAATCTTCCAATAATTAACACTCCTCAGGCTGCTTTAATTTTTCTTGCATTTCGAAGTTGTGAATTCCTTACTTGGATTTCCCTTCAACCTTCAAGAGTCTTTTAGAATCCAGGGTTAGCATCTCCTGACTACAACATATTCCATTTTATCTCCAGCTTTTTATACTCTTTGAGGTCTTTACAACAGGATCTTCCCTTTAATTTCTCAGTATTGTATAAGCCTGAAGTCATAGGCAAAGCTATATGATGTGGGTCAAATCCTTTACTAACTAATGAGACATAATGCAGTTTCGTGGCAAGAAAATACTGCCATCTGATAGTCTTTGCATCCCACATTGAATATTTCTCCAGACTGCAACATCCGTCCACTTTGAAATAGATGCAGTGGCACTAATCATTTGTTTCCATGTTTTGTTTTCCATGTAAATGTTTTCTTGATTCATACTTGATAGTATTTATGAGGTAAATGAAACTCCTGCAAAATAAGCAGTACTTTGCTCTCCTCTCTCTTCTGGTGTTAACACCCACTTTCTCCCACTAACAGTTGAGATGAGGAAAGGATCACACCAAATCCAGTTATGTTGTTTCTATGAGGGAGCTTCCCTGCCACAAGGTGGTGGGCAGTATCAAAAGGGAAAATATTACTGTAATTAGTTACCCTTCTTCAGAAATGATAACATTTAAAAGCACATATTTTTATAACCAAAAGAATGTAGAATGTTATTCATTATCTAGCCAGTACCGCTTTTCTCTATTGCATAGTTTAATATTAATATAACTGCACATTATTTTCAGAACTGAATTTTTTGATGGTTTTTTAATGTTCTAACCAAACTTATGCTATCACATTTTATTGCATTACAAAAAGTGTCCATCGCATGTGTGATCTTAGAGCATTTATACATTAACAAATCAACCATAAGCCAGAAGTTCCTTGTTTTGATTCTTTCTCTTTATGACTAATAGAGCAGACTTGCAAATGTGAGATATCTGATTTCCGCTAATAGAATAGCAGGGTGCTTAAAATCAGCCTCAGGATCTCTGGAATAAAGCAGCTGAAGAAAAATGCAACTAGAACTCCTGCTTCTAATTACTGTCCTGTAATAGTGTTTGATTGTAGATGAGAACACAGTTAGGTTTAGCCCTCAGATATTCTGCAGTTGGCCAACACTCTTTTCTCAGACTGAGTCATGAAGACTAGCCACCTGCTAAATGCTGGAAGATTGACGGCATTCTCACAACCCAGATACTCCAAAATGAGGAAAGTATATAAGCAGATGGACAATCAAGAGAATGAAAACCAAAATGACAGCATTGATTCCTCTCTACCAAACTGCTGGATGTCACAGAAGCCCACAATGATGAAAGCCTCTTTAACAATTAAATATTACTGCATGTTCTAAATATAAGTAATAAACTGCAACTGCTAAAAGCTACAACCGAAATTATTAAATAGAGGCTGAACACATCAGCATTCAGGAAGGGGAAAAGGAAGGTAATATTTTAGAAAGGAAATTTGCAATAAATGAGAAGGCAAACTGTGTCTTTTGCTTAGAATTCTGAGGCAGTGGAGTGTAAATGGATTTAACCTGTGGACATTTTATTACTGTTAATGTAATAGTAATTTTCACCCTCCTTACCCCATTCCACCCTTCACAGAGTGTGTCCCCTCAGGATCTATATCAGTTTACTAAAATTATCAGGGATCAAATGGAGAAATGGGCCATCTATCTCAACTGCTTGGTGGTAAGTGTAATTGTGCATTAAAAAATATTAAAATCAGATCCTTGTTTACTCAGAATTCCCTTACAATCACCATTCATAGTAATCACCTTGTGCCGCTGGCATTATGCCTTAAAAATTTAATTTTCTGATCTTTATCTTCTGCGTGTTATCTCATAAACAATTTATTTCCTTTGCTGTGTGGTTATAGCAGTATTTTCTGCTGGGTGACTGACATTGTGTTCTGTAAATTCGAACATAGGTTTCTGAGAGAGTGACAGTGTTTGCAGGGAAGCTTCTGGGAATATCCTGTTACTTACATAAATTATTAATTTTCAGTGGATTTGAGGATTGTGCCTGTTTTCAGAGTACTTTATCAGTATTTTGCTGGGTGTCCCAGGGAAAGATTATAGGCAGAAAATCCAAGGGTGGGTTTCCATAACACAGAATATGGGCTCAGTCGTATGATTGAATATCACTTGATGTTGATCTCAATCTTTATCAGCAGGACTTGGAACAGTGCAATGTAAGAACCTGTGAAAAAGAGAAAATACATTATTTTAATTAAATAGCTGTAATGTGCTGTAGACTGATAGGCACTGATTCTAATGAGTACAGGAGTCAAGGCATACTCACCTTTGAGAAGGATTCATAAAAATACATTGTAGTATTTATACAGCAGTGTGAGTTTATTATTTTTGGAATTGTTCTTCTGCATCCTGATTGTTGCATTCCTTTTGTAGCTTTGGTGTACACTTTACAATTATTTTCTTGCTTACCTTTGGAATTTTCATTAGTGAAATCTTGCTTGAAACACCTTGTTAAATCTGAGCAGTGGCTTAGTGAGGAATATCACTCAATCCCCATCCCAGGGCATGGTACATTGTGCACCGTGGGCATGACAAATTTATTAAATGAACTGGTCTGTGATCTTTATTCTTTTATTGATATTTAGTAATCACCTTCAAACATAGATAGTGTCCACATGTAAGAACCTTGTATAACTGAATTATAAATAGCAGTTGATATTACACACTGCCTTCAGAGCTGAGATCCTCTCGAGCCATGGACTCTCTTTCTATCCCCCTGTTGCCAAGGTAAAAATACACTTGTGGCATCATTAGTGCAGACTGTTATTTTGATCATTTTCCTATAATAAAACTGGAGCAAGCTCAGAGCCAACATAAAGTGGACCATACTGGTACTTCTGTACCAGGTATATAAGGATGGCTTTCTTGCACTGGGTTTGATGAAACCACCATAGTCATCATTAATGAACCTGCATGTCCAAAAAATTCCATTATCAATCATTAATTAACTAAACCGTTTAAACCATTCTTTAAATTTTTCCTTTTTCTAGGAATCAGTTGTAACAGAAGTCCCCCTGCAGGGGCCGATTGCTACAGCCACTCGTTGTGATTTTCAGAAACAAGACAGTAAAGTAACCTTCTCTGTCAATGAGAATTTGTTCCAGCCCTCCAGAAAAGGACGAAATGCTGTTGAAGATGTGGCTGTTGGTGTCATCAAAGAAATACTACAGTAGGTGAAAATGGCCTAATGATTTCACAGGCACTAACAAGCAACAGACAGTGGCACAGAGCGCCAGAAATGTGAGCCTACCAGCTCCTCATTACTAAAGCATCTCAAGTAAATGTAGGATGCTGAACATGTCTGTGCTCTAAATCTTTTTATCACACAGTACAGAATGACAACCAGCATTAAACCTAACAGAGAGAGAATAATGTACAAAAAACCCTCTGCTGCAAGAGATGAAATATTCCTGTAGTCTACATAATATTTTGGTTGTGTCATGACAAACAGTTGAACAAGATGGTTCTATATTCATTGGGATTTCAAAGAACATGACATAAGTGACACCACCCCTGAATTATTGTGTGCCGTTTTGGTCTTCTTACCTAAGAAAGGATATACTTGCCATAGCAGGAGTACAATGAAGATTTGTCAGACTGATTCATAGAATCATAGTGTTATACAGCACAGAAACAGGCCCTTCAGCTCAACTAGTCCATACTGTGCAAGTTGTCTACCTGAGCTAGTCCCATTTGCCTTTGTTTGGCCCATATCCCTCTAAACTTTTCCTAACCATGTACCCGTCCAAATATCCTTTAAACATTGTAGCTGTACCACCTCTACAGCTTCCTCTGGCAGCTCGTTCCACATACCCATCACCCTCTGTGTGAAAAATTTGCCCCTCAGGTCCCTTTTAAATCTTTCCCCTCTCACCTTTAATCTATGCCCTCTAATTTTAGACTCCCCTACCCTGAGAGTAAGATGTGACCATTCACCTTATCTATGCCCCTCATGATCTTATGAATATAGCTCTATAAGGTCACCTCTCAGTCTCCTATATTCTGTGGGGGAAAAAGTCCCACCCTATTCAGCCTCTTATAACTCAAGCCCTTCAGTCCCAGCAATGTCCTTGTGAACCTTTTCTGCACCCTTTATAATTGAATGACATCCTGCTGGGCACCCAGAGCTGCACACAATACTCCAGGTGTGGTCTCACCAACAACTTGTACCTTGTAACATAATGTCCCAACTCCTGTACTCAGTGATCTGACCCATGAAATCAATCATGCATATGCCCTCTTCACCTCCCTGTCTACCTTTATCTTCACATTCAGGGAATTATGTATCTGTACCCCTAGGTCTCTCCGTTCTATAATAGTCTCCAGGGCCCTACCATTTATTGTGAACGTTCTGACCTGGCTTAGCTTATCAAAGCTTGCTAACCATGCCAACTACTAGAATGGGAGGAGACGAGATTGGATATGGGTAGAATTTAGGGGTAAGAAAAGGGAAGTCACTTTGATGAGATTATACTCTAGGCCTCCCAATAGTCAGCAGGAACTAGAACAGATATGTAGCCAAGTTGCATTTTGGGTGTAAAAGCAATTGGTTGTTGTAGTAGTGAGGGATTTTAACTTTTCCAATATTGACTAGGACTGCCTTAGTGTAAGAGGCTTAGATGGGAATGAATTCATAAAAAGCATTCCTGAGGGATTTTTAAAGTAGTATGTAGAGAGACCTACTGGGGAAGGGGCTGTACTCAACCTTAATGAGTGAGAATAGGTAAGTGGTGAAGTGTTTGTAGAGGAATCTTTTGGAAACAGTGACCAGAGTTCAGTTTGTTTCAAGGTAGTCATGGAAAAAGATAAGATTGAACTTAGAGTTATGGTCTTAAGTTGGAGGAGGGGTGATTTCAACAGTATGAGGCAGGACCTGGCAAAAGTAGTTTGGGAGCAGCTGCTTGAGGGGAAAGTAGCATCTATTAAGTGGGGTTGTTCAAAGGCGAGGGAGTAAGAGCACAGAGTCAGCGTGCCCTGTAACAGTAAGAAGCAAAGATGGTAAGACTGGAGAACCTTGGTTTACAAAGAATATTGAAGGTTTGATCAGAAAGTGTAGCGGTCATGATTAATTACAGTAATTTTGTCTTGCAATGTACTGTTACCGCAAAACAACAAATTTCACGTCATATAAGTCAGTGATAATAAATCTGATTCTGAAATGTTTTTTGTTGGGATGGAGAAAGTTTTTTTTGCACAAAGTATCAGAATTTCCCTGACAGTCACTGTTCATGTATTTCTTGTGCCACTGCATCATATTCTGCATGCAGGGAGGCTGTTTCCCTTGGATGCTTTGTAGAACCAGGGGTCACAGTCTCAAGATATGGTATTAAACATTTAGGGCTGAGATGAGAAGTTTCTTCACTCAAAGGGCAGTGAACTTGAGGAATTCTCTATTGCAAAAGGCTTTGAAGGCCAAGTTGCTGAATATATTTAAGAAGTCAATAGTTAGATTCCAAGACAGTAAAAAAAAATGGGTATGGGGCAAAAGCAGGAATATGTTATTGACAGTGAAGATTAGCCATGATTGAATTAAGTGGCAGAGCAGGCTTGAAGGGACAAAAGGCCAACTCCTGTTCCTTTTCTCTGTGTTCTATGTCTCAGTTCTGAGGGGCTTGACAGTATGTTTCCTCCTGGGGGAATCTAGAAGTAGGCTGTGTAGTCCAGAATAAGGGGTTACCCAGTTAAGATGGATGTAGAGGAATTTCTTTTCAGAGGCTTTGGAATTCTGTAACCACCTATAAAGGGTGAATCGTTGAATGTATTCGATAGAGACTTTTGGATTAGAGAGAAATTGAGCATTATAGGAAACAGCAAGAAAGTAGAGATATGGCCGAGGTCAGATCAGCTACAATCTATTGATGGAGTAGGCTGAGGATACATATGGCCTCATGCTCCTATTTCTTATATTCTTATGTTATTGTATTGATACTTAAAGGAACTGAGTGCAGATACACACATGTAGGAACATCAGTTTGCAAAGCTGGGATCATAGATTTTATAAATGGACTAAAAGAGCAAAGGAACTATGCTAGATTTATTTATAGAATTCAAAGACGGCTATATTCAGACCACTGATCCTGTTCTGAGTGTCTTTAGAAAGGACTTCAAGATCATGATGATAATATAAAGAAAATCACAAAATCAATAACCAGGAAGGTGATGGTGAGAAGCTACAGTATTGATAATGATCAGGAGAAACTTAATCCTGGAAATTGGATTTCACCCATTTTAGATGAATAACTTGGTGCTATATTTTGCCCTGATGCCAAATCAGATGTCTCCAAACAATCTGGCATACCTTCACCATAAAAATTCCCATTTATAAAACCCTGCTGGCTGAGCTTGCAGCTGCCAAATCATTCGTGCTCAATGGCTGGGATGTAGGTCAACACGTTAAAGAACTTTCATGATGGCAGCCATGCAGTATTCAGACTCATTGTGCATGAAATCTGGGGAAAAAACATATATTCAAGGTTATTGAATAACCTGACAGAAACAGTGGTAACATGTAAAAGGGATGGAGAAATAGCCTTGGAATGGAACTGCCAGCTCTTTCAAACAACTGACACACAGGTGCACTGCATCAAAGGTAAACTTCTGTGATATCTATTGAATATATAATAATTCTGTGTTGTATTGAAAAATGTAATCTGCAGGACTCGTAAATCAAAGGTAGTAACTGAAATACTGCTTGAGGAAAATGATGACCGAACTAAAGTTGCAGGTAAGGCTTAAAACCAAACAGAATCCCTTGCATCTTCCCATTACCTCAAATAACAGTGTAGATTTATTCCTGTTTCTGTATTAGTTACTGACAAACATAAAGAAAGGGCTGCTGTTGTCTGTAACTTAAAAGAGTGATGATAAAGCACCATATCTGGCCACTATGCCTGGGCTTGGGTAGGGGACACCAAAGTCAACCGGCTTTCCCTTACCTGGTCATTGCCACTGTATGTGTGGCTCTTAGGATTACATTAAAACATCTGCATTCAAATATGCTGATATTGTAGAAATTGATACTAGAGAATGGGTGAAATACCAGGTGAGTACCAACTCCACAGCACAAATCTTATCATTAAATAATTGAAAATTATAAATATGTGTGATTCTCAAAACAGTTCACTTTGCAGATGCTAATGTGGGATTTAAGTGAATGTCCACAACTCAGTGAATGCTACCTAAAAGTGTCTATCATTTCACACTTGGTAGTTGATTGCTTAGAATTTTCTAAATCACATTTTGCTTCTTTTACAATTTTCTTCCCATATCCTCTCTCTTCACAAAGGATACTTGTGGAACAATTTCCAGGGGTACTAGCAAGTTCCAGTACTTCACTCACATGGCCATTCTTCAGTTGTTGCCCCAGACTGTGAGATTCATCAGCCAACTTACCTGCAAGATCCATTGCTGCCTAATTTCATCATAGTCTCACCCAAAGAGTGCCCAGTCAAGGTCACTGAATCATGATTGGAAATGGAAATACTGCCTGAATTTCCTTCAGGAACATTAAGATCAAGTATAGTAGTGTCTTTGTCACCACTGCAATTAGATTCATTAACTAAGCATGGATTGTAAATTGAATTTGCACCTTTTTGATTCAGTGTTTCACTAGCTGAATCCTATGCCATGTTCTACAAATGAAGCTTGCACGTTTCAAAACTGGGCATTGATTTTGAAATTTTGTTGGTTTCTATATTTGTAGAATAATAAAGAACACCACCAAAAACATTGGCAAGTGTGTGGAACATTGACAATAGCTCCATTAAAAATCACACTGCTTTTCATTCACTTTGACAGGATCTCAAATATCATTTGTTTCTGGCTCCCAAAATGTCCGGTCTGCTGGTGGGTCTTCCAGAGGACAAAAGACTGTGTCATCAGTACCAAGGTCTGTTACTGCTCAGGACTATTACATCTAACAGAGTTAAGTTCCTGAAAGTGGTTTCATTTTTATGGATCACTGTTCATTCCTCTGGATTTGAACAGAACCAATAAATTCAGGTCCAAGGAAGGACATAAGGAGGGGGGGGGGGCGTTAGTGG
>JARFYF010000056.1:13109732-13121017 GCA_030265395.1 Rhina ancylostomus
ATTATGTCCCCTCGTGTTAGCCATTGTCGCCCTGGGAAAAAGTCTCTGACTGTCCACTCGATCTGTGCCTCTTATCACCTTGTACACCTCTATCAAGTACCTCTCATTCTCCTCCTCTCCAAAGAGAGAAGCCCTAGCTCGCTCAACCTATCCCCATAAGACATGCTCTCCAATCCAGGCAACGTCCTGGTAAATCTCCTCTGCACCCTCTCTAAAGCTTAAACGTCCTTCCTATAATGAGGCGACCAGATCTGAACACAACACTCCACAATACTCCAAGCTTTTGTTGAGCACCATGAAAACTCTTTGAAAGTCTTCCAATTGTTCCTCAACTGTCCCACCATATAGCCTGTGTTCCCAGTCCCAGCCAATCCTCCCTCATCCTGTTGTGGTCTCCCTTGATTAGGTGTAATACCCTGGGGGAGGGCAGGAGAGGGGAGGGTGGCAGAGGGGAGACAGGATAGTAGGGAGGAGGTGGAGGAGAGAGAGACTCCCACAGCATTCCAGAAGGAATCTGGGACAGCACCTCAGACGGCCGAGGCACAGAAAACGGGCAAATTGGGATCAGTGCATGATTTAGGGATGATCTGGGTGCCAGACGACCCCTACATCACATATCCCCGACATTCAGCCTGACAACCCACCCGGCACCCCATCAGGACGCTGACCCTCCCCATCACTTCCAGCCTGCCCCCCCCTCCCAACCCCGGGACTCACGTTGCCCCGTCCACCACCTTGGTGCCATCGACCCAGACCCAGCTGCCTTCCGTCACCTTGTCCGTCAGCCCAATCCAGTGGGACAGATCCTTCACCTGCTCCAACAGGAAGGTCTGCAGAAGGGGAACAGAGCAACGGGAGTCAGGAAATGGCAGCCGGGGAGACAGCAAACCCCACCGCCTCAACTCCCACCCCTCAAGGCTGAACCCCGCTTCCTCCACAACAAAGACATTCAGCACACCTCTGAGGTCAGTGGAACGCCACATGGGGGGGGGGCGTTAGGGGTGATGTAAGTGCCTCTGTTTCCCTTCTTCCATTCCCGAGTACTAAAGGGTTGTTTCAGAGACTGTCCTCGGGCTCACTGGAAATATTCTCTCCTTATTCCTGTAGTTAGCTTAGTCATTGGAACCTAGCGCATCCCTTCTGAGACCTTCCAAAGCTCCAAACCTCTACCAGAACAAGCTAATTAATCCCTGTGAGCATTAGTTAACTTCACTGAAAACAAAAGCAAATCACTGGGAAATTAAGATTTGGACAAGAAAAATCTTTTGGCCTATATGGATCCCAGGGGAAGTGTCAAGACACCACTGTGCCACTGTGCCTCACAAAATCAAGGCTGCTCAGTCTAGAGTCAATTCATGTATTCTTGAAGGTTTCCTTATATAACCACCACCACCACTCTGCACCACAGCCCACCTTCTGCTCACCCCATTGAGCAAACAGCCAATCTTGTTCCCATCTCCAGTAATTTTTTTAAAAACTAACAAAAGAAAATGTCTAGAGAAAATGAAATATTACCACATATTTTTAATGTCCCTACAACTGTTACTGCAGTAGTCTCCATACTGCTCTAATTTCTGAAATTCCATGGACAATAGTGGAGGGTCGGTAAAACTAGTTGAGGCTTGGTTCTGCACCATTGATGAACCATAACAGGCATTCTGCTCAGCCATGATGTATAAATAGCCACATCTGTGGGACACTGGATGGGTACTCCAGCTTAAGGCGTGGATAGGTGGCGTTTCTGCAGCACCACGTTTAAACTGGTGGAGCAACTGTCTCAGTCCAACTATTCCATCTAATAGTTTCCTTAATACTGGCTCATAAGCTATGTTTTGCTTTTTTTTAAATAAAAGGTACAAACAGTACCCATTTTGTTTGTCAAGTCATTGAATGTGTTGAAAATCATGATTTTGGCTGTAACAACTACAGCACTTCTGTCAAAGGTCACAAACAAAAATACAGGGCTTATTAGCAAACAATGCAATGACATTTCCAACAGAATATTTTAATTTTTGCTATTAGTCTTGATTTACAAGTCACTGCTGAAACTTCTCCATTTATTGCCAGCCAGAGCTAGGATTCAGTGGGTAAATTTCTTGTCTCCAAATGATAAGATTCAAGAACCACTCCAGAGACTTGACTATAAAAATCTAGGTTGATGCTTTAGTGCCCTTTAGAGGGAGTACTGTTGCATCTTTTGGATAAGACATTAAACCAAAGACCACCTTTCTCTCCCAGCTAAATGTAAAAGGTCCTATGTTACCATTTCAAACTATTTTCAACTGTATCCTGGCCATTATTTATCCCTTGATCAACACTTGTTAAACAGATTATCTGGTTATTACTAGGCTTCTCAGGTAAGTTGTTTGGTTTATTCACTACCGTATTAACCTATACCCATGTCTAGAAGAGAATGGAAGAATCCCAGTTCACAATAACTGATCTGTTTTCTTCAGGTTTGTTTAAATTATCTTTTACTCTTTGACTTCATGCATTTCCCAGTAATCCGGGGATCAGTCAGCTTCATTTTCAGTGCAAGGCAGTGGGTCAGCAGTTAGTGCTGCTACCTCACCACTCCGAGGTCTGTGGCTTGATGCTGACCTTGGGTGGAGTTTGCAGGTTCTCCCTGTGACCACATGGGTTTCCCCTGCATGCCCTGGTTTCCTTCCACATACCATAGGCATGCTGGTAGGCAAGTGACTACAGTGCATTACTGCTAGTGTAGGTGGGTGCCAAGAGAATCAGTGGGGCAGTGATGAGCATGCAATGAGAATAGGATACAGGGAAATAGAGGGGGAATGGGACTGATAGGATGGGATTTCTGGGAGCCACTTGGCCAGATGGCTGCCTTCTGTACCATGATATGTAAAATATCTGAAACATACAAACTTAAATTAACATTTTTACCTTTCTAGTGCAATTAAATATTCTAAGCCAAACCGCTTTGATCCAAAGTATCAAGTTTTTGGTGAAAATGCAGAAGCATCTGAGTAAGTAGAATCTCAGTTTAATTACTTTTCTGTTAACTGTTGGCAGTGCATCCTTGCTTTTGTAAGAGATAATTAAAAAGTAAACTGCTTTTTGCTATGGGTACAGGTGATCAGTTAAGTGAATATAACTTCTAAAGTCACAGCAGGAGAGTGCTTTAGGTGAATGCCAATGCGTTTTTTACTCACTCTCTCAGGAATTTCAACTCCTTTTAACACATGCAATACTTGCATGTTGTGGATTACAAGTGGCAGTTCCAGCTACAACCAAAGTCTAAATCAGCAGCTGGGCTCTCACAGGTTCAATTAAGTACGCAGAAGTCATCCACCACAATCATAAGGAATAGCATGAGCAACAGCAGACTTCCACCAGTTCTATCAGAGGATGTGATGGGAATAGTTACCCAAGAATGCCTTTGTTGAAGAGAAACCTTACAAATTGTTCATTTAGGGAAAAATAAATTGAAAGACAATTATTTTATTTACTGTTAAATTAATCATCTTTATTATAATTGGCATTTTGGTCTGAGGCATAATGTAATAGCCACTTCTGAATCATATAAATATTACCTAAATGGTTTGAACTGTCTTTAATCAGTGAATGGCAAGTGCCATGTTTTTGGTGTCTATCATGAAGTAAGAAATTTCCTGTGGATCATTTTGGAAGACCAGGCCACCCCCACCAACAAAAGTAGAGCCACCTGAACCTCAGTCATAGTTGCTCAACTGATATCATATTTGTTCCCTGCTTTCAATGACGTGTATTGCTGGAATGTGATAACAAGAAGCATGTTATAAGAAGGAGAGAGTATTTCTCAGTAGGCATCTTGCCATTTCCTGGGTCGGACAAATAATGTGTAATCAGTAGACTGATTCAGGACAACTATATCATGGAGCTGACCAGATACCTGGCAAAGTCCTGCCTGTGGGAGCGGTTGCATGTCGATGGATTGGAAGCCTTTATTATTATTGCCCATTTGTATTTAGCCCTGATAGCAACATGTGTTCAATCAGTGTTGCCTTGGACATGCAGAAAGGTGACTACTGCTGCAAACCCCTCAGCTTGAGTGGAAAACATGATGTGCTTGTCATCCTTTGCAAGCAGAATGCTGATAGTTTGTTTAATGCTTCCTGCAGTCTGACGGATGCAGCTGATTCCCCTGAAGCAGATTGAATGAAACCTGTGTCAAAGGTTTTTAAAAGCTATGATGGAATTACCTGCACCCAGAGGAATGTAGCCCAATGATGTGGAAGAAACTCTCCTTGTTGTAGGAGACTGCGGAGGAATTGATCAAAGTTCCTGTAGAAATACAGTTTCTGCCTCGTTAAATAGATCCAAGTAATGATGCCTGACATGTGCCTGCTCTAAGGGAAGGTAGCAACCTATGCATGGACAAATGCAGCTGCCCCCCCTCCCCCAAACCTATCCATTACACCCCAATATTTTCTGCCACCCTATAATAAATACAGTTGTTGCTGGTGCTGGTTGTAGTTGAACCCATTGTCCAAATGATTGACTATCTGAAAAAAATAAGCAATGTTAACATTCAGCTAAACAGATAAAAGTCAGTTAGGCTCATGTTTAATAAGTGTGAAAAAAGTGATCTGGAACCTGGAAGCATTGCTCAGCAAGCAGGTCATAGAAAGAAACTGCAGCCAAATGTTTATTTATGTACAGCTTGAGTGACTCTGACACTTCAAGGCTGGTTGTCTACCAGGTAGGACTTTGTACATTTTGAGTTAAAAATCACTCCGATATATAGGCAACTTCCCGGGAGAACAACTTGTACTTTTCCATTTGTCTCCCGCCTGCTGTATAAGAATCTTTCCCATAAGTAAAAGCAGCAGATTGGTATGACAGTGGGGAATCACCTCTACTCCTTTTAAGCACAGGCATACCTTCCCCATTTGTTCTCATCACCCAAAACTGGTGATAGTTGATCAAGGTTAAGGAATTGCTAGATGCATCATTAATGATTGCCCTAAGTCACTTCTGCTGGAGGATCCCTTCTAAAGCAATTTATTCTCATGAAGTGACTCAGAACAAGCTGCCCTTAAAACATTTATGATAAGCTAGGCAGAGGATGGCAGAGAGAGAAGTGGGTTTGAGGAATCACAAACCATTACCACCCGGAGATCTTCTGTTGTCACCAAGTATGCTGTGGCAGATGTTATTGTCCTGCCTTTCTTCAGGTCACGCAGGACAAAGGTAACATTATTAGTGCCAAGTCCATGTTAATGCTTCCTGCTTACTGTCAGGCCTTCATTGGAGCAGAAGGCATTTCTGCCCAGAGTCAACAGGTGCTCCCACTGAGATAACTTTGGGTCCCTTTGCTGGTCACTCACTCGTCAGCTCCAAAGCAATTCCAGACAATTATCTGAAAAATTAATGTGAATTATTTGTCTCTTTAGATATTATAAAGGAGCAATAACATATATTTTGTGGGAAAGTACCAATGTCTTACTGGCAGTGGCTGAGGTAAGTAATTAGTTTGTTCTTTGGAGTTGAATATTTTATCATTACTTTTGTTTATTATTAAGCATATTAGAGTGTAACATTTTGTTATCATTTCACATTTGCATTGATCAATTTAGGTGACATGTGCAGTGCCATTTTATTGTAGTAATTGTAATTAACTCTTTAGCCCCGCCAGCCCATTCTGCAATTTTTTAAAGATTGTAATTTTCTTTCCTTTCCTTCTTCTGAAAATACTGACTCTGCTGGGGTTTAGTTCTGCTGTGGTAACCTTATCTAAGTGGCTTTTCTTCGTACAATGGTCCTTTGCGGTCTAGAGTTTTAATCACACTGAGTGTAATTTTCAGGTACTAAATGGGTGCTTAAGCTTGCAACATTCCAGACAACAAATGTATGCTCTGCACAAGGCACAAGTACCTTGCACGCCACATAGAAATGGGCAATCATCCAAGTACCGTGCTCAGGGCAGGCATGGTGCTTGCCCCAGTAGGGAGCCTGCTGCATGTTTGAGTCAGTGGTGCAGTGGTAAGTGAATGCTGCTGGTGCCCTGGTTGGCCTAAGTATGGCTTTAAAGGGGCACTGCAGGTTGCCACCACAAACATAAATGTTTTAAAAGTATTACATGAACATGCATCAATAGGAGGTGGAGTGTTCCTTCTAGCTCTTGTGTTAAAACCATGGGCTGCTGTACCAGCCTCCATCAGGGTTCTCAGTCTGCTTCTGGTTGTTATCTGCCTCTCTCATGACCACATTTCCCATTTCCCTTCCTTCTCCCTTAAGCAATTGATCGAAGGATGCTATGAATGTGTGATTACCTGTTATTCCAAGCCAGTTCACCAGCTCGATGCTTTCAGGTGCCCTGCAAATATGCACAGCTCAGTGGTCTAATATAATGATGCCCAAATTGTTGGATGTAAGACTTATCTGTTTAATTGCAGGGGTTGTTTCTCGCATCCAGTTTTGTGTGAATGACAGTGGGCGATTTCACAATGAATGATATCATAGCAATGATCTTTAATCCGCTTGGCAGGAATCTCAGTAGAACAGTCAGGGTTAAGAATTTGGATTTTCTTCTTGCTTGATCTGAGGAAAGCTAAGGCCAATTTTAAATATTTACCCTCTGAAAGCTGCTGATAAAGCACAGGCTCAAGACTTGACTGGCAAACATCCTGAACTGGCAAACATCCTGAACTGATGAATTTGCTAGCAAACCAGTTAGGGAAGGTAGTTTTGCATTTCAATGATGTCATCAGGTCCCACACTCAAGTGATAGCACCTCAAACACTTCAGAGTTTGGAGCTTATTTTGACACTGTATCATTTTTAAATAGAAATATTGCACATCTGTGCTGAAGGCAAAGTGTCTTTCCCAATTGGTCATGTGCAGCAGAAAGCTGCAGACACAGAGGCTTTGACTGAGGAAATGAATGAAAAGTCAGGGACAGGATACCCAAGCATTCCTGTTATGTGAGGAGCCCTGTTGAAAACACAGATTCAGAAAATCAGATAGAAGCCAGAAATTCCTTTCCTACTTTTAATGACATTAAAACAGTGTTCTGCATCACCCTAGTGCTGTTTTTAGAACTCCCGTAAAGCACTTGATCTTCAATTGAATGGTTCCAGAACAATAGTCAGGTGTAACACCACTAGTACAAGTTTCAGCCTTCTCCCAGTTTGCTCCCCGTGGCAGCCTATGATCTCTTGATGTCTGTGTTCCATCTCCATGTCATCCAGCAAGGGAAATGTTTGATATCAACCAACCCTCATTGGAAGTCAGTTCTGAGTACAGAGAACTAATTTAAAATAGAGGAAAGACTCGCAGCGGTGCATAGAGTGCAGAGTGCCATGGAACTAACCGGCATGGAATGGAGTTTGAGTGTGGCTGTTTTCTCAGAATACAATAATTGTTTTTCAGGCCTGTGAGGTGAAAACCAAGGTTGTTTTGAATCTTGGGGGAGTTTTATGTGGGGAGAAAATGCTTCTAGTGCTAATGAAAGTTTTGCTGGAAAGTCAAGGATTGAATTTCCCACTGGGCACTCCAAGTCCTGGAAATTTCTCTCCTCCAGATTAAACCTACTTTCAAACAGGTTTTTCCTCAGCATTATGAGAAGGAATTTCTAGGTCATAACATGTTTTCAAAAAATTAATGCCTATTAGTCATTGGGATATGCAAATAAATCAGTTTAAATCGATGAAACATTGTCCTCAGCAGAGTAGATTGTATACACTGTATGGAAGGCACAGGTTCAATATGCCAATATATCTTTATCAGCTTCTACATCATATTCTTATTGAGGTAACCTGACTGAATGGATGCTTAGTTTACATGTCCTTGACTCTCCTTTTATCATATCTGTTGCCTTTTGATACACACAGTTGCCTTCAACCCAACAAATTCTTAAGTGTCATTACTTATGTTTCAACATGCAGCACTGTTTTTTCATCTGCATTAGGACTATTACAAAAAGAAAGAACGAACTCCAGTCCACAGGCCTGAGTACCTGAAGGACACATTTGAACAATGTGCGGAAGAGGTGATTCAGAAGATGCAGTCATATCAATCTCAAGCAATTGACTATTACAATAACAGTCTGCGAGGTACTAAATTTCATATTGTAATTTCAATCATACATGTAATTTCATAAAGTCTACAAAGAAATACATAGCAGAAGAAAGTGTGGGGTAGGGTGTTGTTCTTTGAGTACATTTTGATTTCTTTTATGTAATATGTTCATAGTTTGCTTCAGTTCATTTTATGGTAAGAACAAGATGAGTAAACGGGTACTTTTTGTACACTTTTTCTTCTTTTCCTGAGGGCATTCTTTTTAAGGAAAGAGGAGCATGAATTCCAGCTGATTCTTTCTTTCCCTAGTTCAGGAATTGTAAAAGCCTCGAGCATTGTCATGGCTGAGATCAGCCAAAACCAGTCATGCTGCCGGATAGCAGGTATATTTTATTGCTAAGTAGTTTTCAGATACTGTAAGTAATTTATCTCTGTTTAGCTTCACCCTTTTATTGTCACATTGAACCATTTTCTCGACAATAGTAAGTTAGGACATTTTCCTTATAATTTTCTCTTGATTCCCACGGTATCTCTTGATACTGATCTGTGCTGTTGTGGTGACAAATGAGCTACAAAGACTTCTCTTGCCACCATCGTTCTATCAGTTCCAGAATCCTAAAGTTTTCGCTCTTGGATTCACCTCCAATCTCTCCCTCACAAGTCTGCTATCCATTTTCATATCTAATACTGTTCAATATAAATGCTGAAATCAATGTCCATTGATCCGTTACCCACGTAAGGAAAAGAGAATGCCTCAGGAGTGAAAGAAGAACAGAGGAAGTGCACAAAACGTTCTCTATTGCTCACTCCATTCCTCCCACTAAATATAAGGGGAGCATTTCCATCATAGCTCTCTCACTTACCTACAATAACTACAGCAGTTGTGATAGGATCCTCGGAAAATAGCATAAGCAAGAGCTCTGAGGGTTGTACAGGAAAACTTGTATGAAAATTCTCCCCCCCCAAAACAAAACAATATGTTGACGTCTTCTAAAGGCAGGTCACAAGCCCTTGGTCCAGTTTGTGAGAATGCAGACAATTAGTTTATGAATTTCAAGAAGTATCATAAGATTTCCTTTGTAGCCAAACGTTGAAGCCTTACTTCAGCCTCTTCTGGTGCTATTTTTCCCTTCAGAGTTCAGAGAGCAGCTGCTGGTGTTTGAGCAGTTGCTCCCTGCTGTACCTCACTTTCTAATTGAAGAAATCCTCAAACATCACATGGAATTTATCACAAGGGCAATGGCTGAGAAACGCTCTACATTCAGCAAGAAACAACAGCAGCTGGAGAGTGCCAAGGTAGGAAGGCAACTAATAAAAAATATATTGAAATGATATGGCAAAAGGTGTCCAGGTTTAGCAAAATTGTATCAGAAGGATGTGTTAACAAGGAACAACAACAGATGGTGATGACGAGGGGAGTGTGGTAACGAGGAGTTGAGCAGTGACGGGTGGTGAGGAGAGGAGAGGTGGGGAGGGAGCTATAATGATGTGGAATGCCAGGTGTAGTGGGGAACCATGGGAAGAAGGTGTTGTATCAAGGGGGGGAGTCATGATGAGGAGTGGGATAGCGATGGAATATGATGACAGCAGGGGTGATAATGGGTGTGTGGTGATGTTAGGTGGTGGAGAAGTTTATTGGATCACCTGCTGGTCAACATCTTCTTTCTACGGCTCAACTCAACAAGATTTAAACATCAGATCCTCTGGCATTACAGTGTACAGAACTTGTTTTACTTTTATACGTCATCAAAGATATTTGTTTTAGATAAGATTTCATGATGTGTTATGTTTCTGGATCTTTTGCAAACAGTCTATTTATACTTCATATTAGCAGAGTTTTACTTCAAAGACAAGTTGCTTCCTTATTTATTGTTTAATAAATCATTCAAACAGTCATTTTAGTAACAGCTTATTTTCATAAACATCCTTTCCATTCTATAGTAAATTAAGCCTTCTGCCTGGGTTTATTACACTGGCCATCCGAGTGATAGTGTAATCATGCATTGTTGATGTTGTCCCAGTCACTTATTTCCATGTAGAAACACTTCTTGGTGAAAATCCTGAGCTACTTGGAGCAGTAACAATGCCATGTTTTCTTCTGTGGTATTCCATCGCTCTCTTACTTATATTCAGGATACGAGGTCAATTATGAACTCTTAACTCTCCAAAATGAAAACTTACAACTTTCCCAAGACGTTAGACCTGAGGTGATATAGTTGTGAGAAGAGAGGTGATTAGGATTTTTTTTCCTTATGATCTTTTGATCTTTCCCAGCAGATCATGATCTTTGATTTTCTTGAGTTTTTTTATTGCATTGTGCATGTACTTAATTTAGTGGGATCAAAATGCAGTTTTCCTAGTGTCACAAAAATAGAGCTAACACATAAACTAGATTGCATCATAGGCTGCCTAATCGACCATATGTTTGCATATAGTGCTGATCTTGTCTTATTCTATTTATTTTCATTAGGCTGGAAACAAATACAGATTGCGGCCAGTTTTAGGTCATCCCAACAACCTGGAGATGCTCGAGAGTCTGTGCAAAGAGGAGGAAGAACGGCAAGACACTGACACTACAGAGATCATTAGCAATGCAGAAAGCCTCAAGGCAGGAAGATAATTGAACATTGCCAAAAACCCTGATGAGCTATTAACAGTCTTCAAATCATTCACTCTATTTTTTAGCTACCTTGGCTGCTTTTTAAGAATTGAATCACACTGGGGGGGTGGTAGATAGTAGACAGTCTTCATGTTGAACAGCCTACCAGCACTCCCTGTTATAACCACTTGGGTGAGGTAGTGGAGGGCTATTGGCACCCATGGAATTGAATTCTTGTAAGAATCATTGTTATTGTGAAAGGATGCTGCAAGCCTAGTTAAAGGGAAGCAGTTTAGGGGTCTTTGAAAGTAAAGGGGGGCAGGTGGCAAAGTGGTAGAATTTTTAAAGTGAGTTCCACACAGTTGGTACATGATGCAGTTGATAGACAATGTGAAAGTTGTAATTACTAACCATCATTGGACAGAGAGGGTGAGTGGAAATTGGCCAAAATGGGTGGAATCTTGGGGAAGAGGTTGCTTCCCACTTTGATTGTCAGCAACTTGAGGATTGATCAGAACTGGGCAAGGCACCTCATTTATATTGGTCGGGTAAACTATGGACATCAATCAGATGACTGGAAGAGCGGAGGTAAGAGCCTGACCAAATCCAACCACTTCTCCTGCTGAGTCTTGGAGGAGGTGGAGGAGGTGATGGAGGAGGA
>JARFYF010000056.1:13307343-13318971 GCA_030265395.1 Rhina ancylostomus
GGAGCATGGCAGAGGAGGCAATAAATGGGTGAGAAATTCCAATCACTAACATGGGTGGAAATTTGCATGCTGTGAAGTCTAGATACAGGAGACCCAAGCCAATGAGTCTCAGTGTGTCATTTGAGCAGCAGAAGGGATGAGGGGCTCCCAGCTGAGCCCAATCCAGTCAAAACCTCCCCAAACAACCTAAACATGCATGAGCACCCATGCAGTGTATGGAAAGTGCTGCATTTTACCCATTACCAAACATTAACCCTCCCAGTCCACTCCAAGACTACAAGAGCAGCACACATTACAAAAGTGTGAGTATACCACAACAGTATTTTCTGCCACAATAGCATTCTACACCATGTTAAGAACAACATCACAAAAGGATTTGGTTGTCCTGGAAATGCCTAGGGGCTTCCGAAGGTTGCTGCAACGTTGTATAAACTGGCACAACATCAGGGTTGACCTCATTCCACAATAGAGAGTGCAGATGTGTTCTGTCTGGTTTATCTCAGCACCCTGCAATGAATCTATTCCTCATAGTGTTAAGCTCAAGAACATTAAATACCCAAACAGTCATTATGTTTCCGTGTTTCAACAATCAACTCATGTCAGAATTCCACTTTGTGGCCAACAATAACGTGAAACTAGAATGTTCCAGTCAATTTTTATGTGAGTCTGCACACCGGCAGAGCAGTAGAAGGCATTACATCATTCTGCATGCCAGTATAAGTTCTTCATTGTGTCAAGGCCGGCACATAATATACATCCCTCAGTGGGAGATACGATTTAACATCCTCTTGTTATTTAATATGAGGAACGAGTGAATGGGATGGTCAGACAACATATTGTACATCATCTAATGCACGTTATTTACTTTTACGAGCTGGAGTGATGTCATGCTGATTTCAAATATGTGGCTCCTGCATAATTACTTAGTTAACTATCACTCAGCGAAACAGCAGTTTCTAACATAATGGAAGCTTGGCTGGAAGATAATTCTCTCTCTCCTTCCACAAGCCAAGTTAGTTACATGTGAGGGCCAATTTCTAGTCCTCTGAGAGAAATTATTCATCACTCCAGCTTTCTGCCCAATTTTCCTTAAAGGTGTAGCAGTTTGTGCGCAAGCTTGTGTTTCGAGAACCCAGTGTGTCCCCTTTGGAACCAAATATGTGTCACCTTCATACTTTATTAGCCAATCTCTTAACAGAGTGAGAATCTGAACTGAGTGTGGTGTTTAAAGCTAGAATCGGGAGGATGATTTGCAATATAAGGATTTTAACTACATTAAACAGGGGTCTTCTTTGCAAAATTTGCTTGAAATTGGTGCAGAACTGCTGAGGAATTTTAATCTGACAAATTGTGTTAAATGGAAGTCAAGCTTCTACAATCCTTTGGGTTAATTTTTAAAAACATTCCTCGATGCCAGGCCCACTGCAAACTTGGCAGACTTTCACAGAGTTGTACATAAATTTTTGAAGTTTTTTTACACACCACGTTATGTTTCTATATTAGGATAAAACATTTTCATTAATTTTAAATTATGTTACCAGAGGTGGACCAGACAATGGTTAAAAATGCATATTCTTTTGTGGTAAACCCATTTTTAGTAAACATTCTTAAACATATCAAGAATTTTTTTAAATAAATAATTAAAATGATGACTGCTTGCATTGATTTATGGCAGATTTTGCATCCAAATCAGCTAGAGCAGAAACTCAAGGGGCAAAAATAAATTCTTAAAATAAGTGCAAGGCATTTGAATCAGTGGCTGTGCTCAAAATGGAAACTGCACCAAGATTTCTGATCAGGTTGCTGTGTGTTGCAGACTGGAGGTGCTCACAAAGACAAAGTGAGATGAGTACAGTGGCACTTCCCACTGTAGGTACAGAAGGGTGTTTGGAAACAGGATGCAGTGGGGACTTGCAGAGTTATAAACTAAATGTGGGACAGTGGGAGTAAGCATATTAGCAGGCATTTCCTTCCAAAGAGAAAATCAGTGGCAAAAAAATGTGGCATAAAGGTGACAATAGGAAGAAAAATGTTATAACCAGAAAGTGTACAGACGCCATAAGATTTTCTGAAGTATCACAAATGTAAAGGGACTGGTTTAGCATTCTCCAAAGATAAATGTGACCAGTTTAACTCAATCATTGTTAGCCTCATTTGCCTTCTCTAACATGAACTTTCAGTAGTACTGGGTGTGGAATTGTTATGCCATTGTTTCTTTTGTAGTTCTATAGAACTGACCCCTCAGGAAGTTGGAAGATCCCAGCCCAAACAGAAGATAAACACAGACCAAAGAACAGACAGGCCTGGATCTGGAGAAATGCCTCATCATTACATTCATTCTTTTGACTCACCAGAGCCTCCTTATAATGGTCCCTCTGCCAAGCTTGGTGGAATGTTTCTGCCCTGCTGCCATTCCAGCAGCTGCAGGAATATCACACTGTTTACAATTAAGAGATACTTCTTTTCTGAGCACCTGGTTTTTTTTCAGAAAAAAAGTTAAGGAACTATATAATTTGAGTTCCCTGCCAAGAAAACTCAATAATAAAAAGAGAAAAACATTATAATTAGCCTGGAAGTGATAATTTGTCTGGAGATCCTGCCAATTTGTGCAGTGAAGATGAGTTGCATGTAGCTTTCTGGCACAGCCCAGTCAGGCACCACAGGCCTCCTCAGTGCATGGTAATGGCGCATGAACACTAGCATCTGTTACACTGCTTGCTTTCACATGGATGATGTTTGTCAACTAAAAGCAGGGCTGAAAGACTTAGCTCTCTCCAGCTGGTTAGAGGGGAGTATCCACTTGAGTGCTTAATTCTATTATTCTGGACTATTTCCAATAGCTTGCAACGTCAAGGTAAACATCAAGGTTCAGAACCTTCTCACCAGCACACACTATCAAGTTTATCTTGAGGTTACTTCTCACTTAAGATTCTTCCACTGACTTCCTGATTCCTCCAGGCATCCACTCACACTGATGGGTGCCAAGGAGCCTATACCTCTGGAGTCATTTATCTCCATGAAACACTTTGAGACCTGGTGGGATTATTTAAAGCTAATTTCTTGCTGTTCTTCAATATAGAATCCAACTATGATAGGATGGGCTCACTCCTTCAATCCATTTGAGCTTTCTTCCTTCAGACATGAAGACAACAACATCTTGTTTTAGTACAGTTCCACAAGTCCCTGCCTCATGTTTTACACAGCGCATGAAAATTAATGGACTTCTCTCCCTTGGAACACATCATAACCAACCAAACATTTACCCCAAATCAAACTACTCATTCATACAATTGCTGCAAATATCACTGTACAATAACAGAGACATCTGAATCCACATGAAGTCTCATTTCATCATAGCTGAGAAAACAGATGCAATTGTTCTGTTCACTAGATTCCACATCCACTCCGTGGGTGCAGGACACACTGCATTCAGGATGCTTTGCAACATCACCAAGGAGAAGGACACAGAGATCAGACAGGGCTAAGCTGATATTCTAGGGCATGTCAGTATTAAGAAGGAACAGGTGTTGGGTCTCTTAAAGAACATAAACAGTGGATCCCAGGGCCTGATTGGATCTATCCCAGGTTATTGAGAGAGGCAAGAGAGATCGCTGAGGACCTGACAGAAATCTCTGTATCCTCTTTAACCACAGGTAAGGTCCCAGAGGACTGGAGAATAGCCAATGTTTTTGCTTTTGTTTTTTTTTTGAAAGGCAAATAAGGATATTCCAGCAAATTATAGGCTAGTGAGCCGTACATCAGTGGTAGGAAAATTATTGGAGAAGATTCTGAGGGATAGAATTGAGTATTAGCTAAAGGAGAGGTTAGACAAACTTGGATTGTTTTCTCTGGAGCATTAGAGGCTGAGGGGCGACCTGATAGAAGTATACAAAATTATGAGAGGCATAAAAAGGGTAAATAGGATGGAAATGTCAAATCCTAAAGAGCACAGCTTTAATGTGAGATGGGGGAAATATAAAGGAGATTTATGAGGTAGTTTTTGTTTTACACAGAAAGTGTTAAGTGTCTGGAACACACTTGCAGGGAGGGTGGTGGTAGCAGATACTATAGTAACATTTAAGAGGCATTTAGGCACATGAACAGGCCGGGAATGGAGGGATATAGACCATGTGCAGGCAGATGGGATTAGTTTAAATTGGCATCACGGTTGGCACAGACGTTATGGGCTGAAGGGCCTGTTCCTGTGCTAAACTGTTCTACATTCCAACATCGCGCCAGCACTGAATCACATCTTTCTCCCTTGCGACTTTGACCATCAGACAGCAAGAGCAGCAATGTTGTGGAAATGGTTCTTAAGTTGCCCTTCTTCTTGATATTGATCATCCACCATATGGATTCAACATCCCTCTTTGTCAACAGTACAGCTTCCCAAGGACTACAGTGTCTCAGAAGGATTCCTCCATCTATTAAACCAGAGATGGCATAATGATATGGCTCCATCTGTGCAATGCATATCCCATGAACAATTTTAAGTAGGAGTTTCAGGGGTCCAAAATAAGACAATCCTACAACTGGCAACAGTGGGAGGACATCCAGATATCACCTGCAACAAAAACTCATAGCACATCATAAAATATTACCAAGTCACTGGAATGTTGGAAATGGTTTCAAGGCAAGGGGTCACATCTGGTCACATCTTCAATCCTTTCAAGAAGAAAAAGCTACTAAACTGTGTTACATAAAAAGTGCAGCAAAATATCTTCTATTTCCCCTTATTTTCAGCTAACCAAGATGCCTAGCAACATTAAACAGGCTGCCAAGAGAATCAGAAACAGCCACCAATAAAATTGATGTTACTTTGTGAAATCCTGACCTGAGGGAAAATTCTGTATCGTGTCCCCACCAGAGGCAGAGATCTGAAAGCTTTAGTTCCTTGTCTGGTGGACTGCTGACAGTTATCAGTGGGTATCATGGTTCACAGCTGTGATTTATTTATTCATTCATTTTTTTTGGGAAGGGGGTTTTGCCAATAAGGCCAGCATTTATAATCTATCCCAAATTGCCCTTGAGAAGGTAATGGTGTAATCCTGGTGAAGGTACTCCCTTGATACAATTAGGCAGAGTGTTCCAGGATTTAGACCCAACAACAATTAACATCAGGCAATAAACCTCCAAGACAGGATGGTGTGCGAATTGGAGAGGAACCTGCAGTTGGTGATGCTTTATGATGGTAGAGGTTATGGATTTGGGAGCTGCTGACAGCAGAGTCTGGGCGATTGACCTCCAATAACCACAACAATCTTCCTCGACGCAAGATCTCTCTCCAACCATATCCTAATAATTGAACTTCTGTCTTTACCATTCATTTGGGTTTTTTTTTTGCCCACAGAGCTGTAAAGCTAATGTGTTATTGACAATTCCCACTATATTCTACATTGTGCATCTACTTTGCAGAGACTTGTCACATTTTCTGAATAAGTAAGATGTCTGTCATGTCACCCTCATGTTGCTGGTGTGAAATATGATGCACTATAAAAGTAGTGAGAAAATATTACAGCCACATTCAGAATTGGGGTGCGTTATAAAAGTTGTCCGTCTATTTGTCAAGTTTCTTGCTGCTTCTTCTGTGGGCTCTCTGGTCCTCAAATTGTGTGGCAGTCACCCTCTGGAAGGTGGGTGAATAGGGTGCATCATCCTGTTATCTGTCCATTCCTCTGATACTTGAATTGCAGTATGCTTGTTCACTGGAAATGTCAGGTCATTTGTAAAATTTTCACACAAGGAATTTGAGAGGTGATCATGCCAAGATTGCTAGACAAGGCAGATGGCACAAGACTTGTTTCCTCAGGCTGGGAGGTAGAGAGTTACACAGACTCAGGACAAGGGGTCAAGGAGAACATCCTTCACATAGAGGGAATTCTCTACCCACAAACACTTGTGGATGCTTCATCATTGAATATGTCCAAGGCTTAGATAGATGGAATTCTGGATGCTAATGGAATGGGATATGTGGATCAATTGTGAGAGTGGATTAGAGGCATAAGATCAACTATGACTCATTTGCATAATGGAGCAGGCTGAATGGACCAAATGGTCTACGTTCTTATGTTTTTGTTATAAGCTCATTTATAAACTTTCTCCACCTTCACAATTCCCGCTATTAAAATGAATACAGAAGTATGATGCAGCATATGCAGACACAATGGCTCTTACTTGGACTAAAGTTGAAGTGCAGCAAGGACAATAATTCTCTTACCTGTGAAGGGTTAACATTACAAAGGTCCATAGCCCAGAGCTGTCTTTAATTTAGGTCAACTTAGCAATCAGACTCACACACTCCGGAAGACCTGTTAACAGGCCAAGTTCCATACCAGTAGAGTAATGTCTCCTGTTGTGTGTCTTGGTCTGAGGATCATTGTTGGAACAGAGTAGATGGATTTCTTACTCTAGAGCTGGCTGAGCTACTCCTAACATGTGAGCACTTAACATTAACAGTGGAGACTCAACATTAACGCAGTTCGTTCAGACAACCGCTAAAGGACAGGGAGATATTGGGGGAGGGAGGACAGGGATTATAGAAGTGAAAGGACGGAGAAATAAGATGAGGAGAGAAGAGAGCCCCAAATCTATCATGACGTGCTTCAACATCAGATTTCAATCTTTAAAAACATATAATAATGATCCCAGGCAGAAGACCAAACGGACAATTACAATCCATTCTGCAAAACTGCCCTGACCAAACTTCAACACTACCCAGAGATCATTAATGCTGAACAATGATTACACTTTACTGCTTTAAACACCTACAGCATCAACTCATCAATGTGATACACTGAAAGGTGCTAACACTGTGCCATGCTGTGTGCAGATCCATGGCCATTTCACCAAGCAGGCTTGGTTTACACTGAAGAATACCAGAGTTGTAAATGGAACATTTTGCAATATCTACTTCTGCAGCAACATCAGGACCTCTTGGGTTTGGGTCTGTCAGAGCTGGGTGCAAAATAAACTTCCCACGTCACTTCCTCAGCATGTGACTACATTAGGTGAACAGTTAGACTGCATTTGGTTAGATGCAGATTAAAATGTCCTGCATATTACTGTATCATCCACTGGAGATTGTTTGGGACTGTATGGTAAATCACCCTTGATACTGACCCATCCCAAAGCAGCATATTTACAGCAGGACATTAGTTGACTTTTCAGAAGTGACAGATTAAGCTGGTGCCATTCAAATGCAGTGTTCAGCTCACTACGGTGCCTGAAGCAGCCTATCTAACAAGTGACTTGACCATGTAAAGGAGTACAGCTCTGCCCCTGCCAACTGTGTGACCAGCATTAGCTCTAATAATGAACTGAAACAGGTGCTGAATGAAATGCTACTTCCTAGGCAGCCAGCGGGTAAAGTAATTTTCATGTAAAAGTCAGCAGTCAGCCTCTTCTATTACAGTATACTGCACACCCTCCAAGAGCTACAGAGAGGGATTACGTATAAATGGTTCTCCAGTGCCAAAGAGCCATATTTAGGAACAATGTTCAAGACACTCGGCCAAATACATGTTTTGCTCTCGCTTTCTCAGGCACAGCTCTAGTACTACTGGCCTGAGCATGATGACAGGTGAGGTGTTTTGAGGATGATCCATGAACAACCCATGAGACCAAGTCTTGGCAAGTTGGTGCAAACAGGAATGCCGTCAGAGAATGCAGTGGGGCATAATCATTTCATAAGGGGAAGTGTTTAAAAGTAGGAATCACTGCACTTACAGAACCCTTCTTTGTAAATAAACTTTACAAGAAAAGATACACAAGCTGTTTCTCCTCAAAATAATGGCACAGCACAATAAGCCAACCACTACCTTCAGTTCTGTAGTGAATATAGTTTGTGAATAGTGAATATAATTTACTGTGACTTCCTGCAAAGAAAGCAAAGCCATATGAGGTGTATTGAAGACATTGAACTTTCACAAGATTGTCATAGGTTCCATTATGTGTGAAAGGCAGATTTCGATCAGGTTGCGCCACAGAGGCTGCACTGTAAGGTACTAGTGCAGGACCATCTCCCACAAGCTATGGCATGACATAACCCTTGGGAAAAAAAGGCTAAGTATGGAATTTATTACAATACTGCATAAAAATATAAGAAATGGAAACAGTCAGCAATACAGTTCCTTAGCATGATCAGCCACTCAGTGTCACCCCAATCCCCAAGTCGCCGTAATCCTTTACTGACCAATGTCGGGTGTGAATATACTCAAAGACTGAGATTACACAGCCCTATGGAGGAAGACAATTCAAAAGATTCACAAACCACTGTGTAACAAAATGCCTGACCCTTTATCCTAAGGCCACACCCACAGTTCTACCCCTCCATCCTGAGAAAATGGCCTCTTCGGATCCTCCAGAAAATGCTGCTCTGCACTTAGGCAGTTAAGACAATTTTAACAAATATATAGGGCAGGGACACCAAACACAGGCTACAAGCCAACTCCTGACTGGGCCCAACAAATAACTCACACTCCAAAGCTGTACCACATGATGCACACTAGAATTTACCCCAGCCCCAGGACATCAAACAGGAGTTCTTCAGGGCAGTATTCTAGACCAACCATTTTTGACACCTCCATCAACGATCTTCCTTTCATTATAAGGTCAAATGTTTGCTGATGAATGCACAATGTTCAGTTCCATTTGTAACTCCTCAGCAAATGAACCAACCCATGCCTGTGTGCAGCAAGACTGACACAACATTCAGCTAAGGGCATGCAAGTACATTTGTGCCACAGAAGTACCAGTTAGTGGCCATCACCAAAAAGAAAGAGTCTAACCACCTAACATTTATTCAATAGTACTACCATTGCCAAGTCCCCCTCCTTCAATATCGTGGGAGTCATTACCGACAAAGAAATCATTGGACCATCCACATAAACACCATCACTACAAGAGCAAGTCTGAGACTATCCTGTAGCAAGGGACTGACCTCCTGACATTCCAAGGCCTTTCCACCATATAAGGCACAAATCAGGAGCTACTTGCCTGGATGCATACAGTGCCAACAACTCTTAAGAAGCCTGACACAATGCAGGATGAAGAAGCCCATTTGGTTGGCATCCCAACTACCCTAAACATTCATTCCCTCCATCAATGGAATGCTGTAACTTGGAAAGATATTGCTGGTGCTTCTTCATTAGTGGGTCTAAATCCTGGAACTGTGAGAGTCCATTCACAGGAAGGACTGCACCTGTTCGAAAAGGCAGCTCACTGCCACCTTCTCAAGGGCAATAGGGATGGACAATAAATGCTGGCCCTGTCACTGATCTCCAGATCCCAAATATGGATGTACAAAATTTTCTCTGCTAGGCTTCAGTGCACCTCCAAATGATGGACTTGATGTTTTCAATGTCATCATGGCCAAGAATCTCCCACAAGTTAGTGGGATTGTCTAGCAGGGTTCAAGAGAGAGGGAGAAGTGTAATGGGAGGGAGATCTGCAGGTGGGGGAGAATGAAATGAGTAGGAATACTAAGGGTGGAGCTTCAGAGATGGGTGGATCAAGAGTGAAAGGGAAGAAGGGAAAGTCCAGGGTACCTGTGCCTGAGCAGGTGCATACAATGACAGGCACCTAGGCACATACATGTCCAGCTGTGTGTGTCTTAATGTTGATGCAGTGGCATTGTCTCTTGTAATCTTAGTCCCCCTTGCCACTGGATCAGAACCCACACTGTCAACTCCATTTGGTAGCTGGCATACAATGCCCATCTCACATTAAAGGAAGTCATGCACAGGCAACTTTCACTCCTCAATATTAAGGTTGTGACCTGGAACATCAAGACCCTTATTTGCAACAGTGATAGACCTGAACATTGCTCTGTTCTAATAGCTGGGGCATCTCAGCAACTCCCTTTGTGGTTAAAGTGAACAGTCTTGATCCTCAGGCTCATTCTAACTGAAAACCAGCACACTGCAGTCAACTTTGAAAGCTACGGATGTGACCAGTTTGTTCTTGTATTCCAACCTAGAAAAAACCCTCATCTACATTCCAGAGGGTCTCAGACAGATCCACAAGGGTGACTTCAATGCCAAGGCCAAAAGAGAGACAATCCTCAAGCAAGGTGTGATTGGCAGGGAGGGAGTAAGGAAGCTAATTCCAGTGGAGTCCTCTTCCTGACAATATGATTGAAGCAAAGTTTTATCATAATCAACATCTTGTTACTTTACATGACTTGATGATGACTGCTTCACATGTTCACGATCTTGGCCTCATTCTCACCCCAAGCTGAGATGACAACTTGAGTGGCAGAAGAACTGACCAGAAGGAAGCAGGCGAACATGAGGAATATTCCTTCTGTTATTAATTCCTTTGCTTTAAAAGGACTGTAATTTATTGCATTATTTCAACATTGACATTGATTTTCCAGCTGTCTTGATTAATACTGGTTGTGATGATTGTGGTTACATTCCTTTCCATCTACGTATCTCCCTGGCCTTCTGCTTTCTTGCTTAGCAGCTCACAGATTTGAAGCTTTTGGAGAGAAAGGAACAAGACCACTGCAGTCCATGTGGCTAATCCTAAAATAGAAACATAAAGTGCTGAAAACTCAGCGGGGCAGTTGGCATTCCGTGGAGAGAGGAGGCGCATTGCTTTTGGTCAGTCAGTCTGTTCAGCCTGCAAGGGTGAGTGAACTTCCAGCCACCCACTGTATGAATTCTCCATTCCACACCCACTCTGACCTTTCTGTCTTTCACCTACTCGTTTCCAACAAAGTCCAACAAAAACTTGAGTGCCAACCCTCATCTTCTGTCTAGGAACATTGCAGCCCTTGTGAACCAATACTGAATTTAATCATTTCAGTAACCAGCATCTCTTGTCTGTGTGAGAAATAGTCAGTTCTGATGCAAACACATTCACCCTAACTACGAATTTCCAGCTTTCTCTTTTGTTTCAGATTTCTAGCATTGCCTGTGTCCTCCCTCACAGTTCCAGCATTCTATTTTGTTTTATTTTCTAATTTCTGACAAATAGCCTTCATTCATTTATTAACTGGACGGGTCCAAAAGCTTTGTGTCACCTGGACAACCTTGGTTTCCATCCTATCACAGAGGAAGAGGTTGTGGGAAATGCAGTCTATTGAACGGGAGCAAGGATGATGCTGGAATTTGGAGGAGAAGAAAATCAGAAGGCCTGTACTTTTGTGAAGTTCATCCTGGAGATGACACTGGTGTGGGTGAGCAATGCAGTGAAGGGTGTGTGAGCAATAATATGGAAACTGGGAATATTAACAATCAATAATAATGTGCACTTTAATACCACAGCTTGAGGCCAGATAAAAGACTGAGGCTCTGAACCTAAAGAATAACAAGTTCACAATCACCTCTTGTGTGGAATAACCACAAGAGAATCCTGACTGAAACTAGCAAAATTGACATTGATGAAAGGTGATGCTTGTCTTTGTTTTGTTCTGTACAGGTCCATGCCCCTTATCTTTACATCAGTACATTTCCAACACATGTGTTTGGGTTGCAAGAGGAAGCTTGCTGTCTAATTGCTAATACTTTCCTCACCTGCTTGTTGTGCTCACTGCAACCTTTCTAGTGCCTCCTGGTTTTATTGACATTATTAAGGAGTGTCTCTGTACTTTCTACATAGATTCCTAAAATGTTTTCTTCCTTC
>JARFYF010000056.1:13342022-13358802 GCA_030265395.1 Rhina ancylostomus
CCCCCCCCCCCCCCCCCCCCCCCCCCCAAAGTGAAAAGGAGGAGAAAATAGAAAGGAGAACTGAGTTGGTTTCAGTGTGGAAGTCAAAATGGTCACGTGAATGGACAGAGAATGGTCAGGGATAAAGGCATGATCTGGGAAAAAAGTATGAAGATCCTCATGTCAGCAGGAGATAAGAAGCAGTGAACCATTCCACCATTGGCAGCTGGTCACTCCGCTCCCTCAACTGCTTAGGAAAAAATTAGTTGATCAAGCCTGCTCTGCATTCACCAGGAATGAGGCATTGTAATTCTTATAGCCTTCCACTGCAGATATGTGATCCCCTAAGACAGAGGAAGCCAGGGCTAAGAAATCAGGAAGAAGTTCTTCTCCAACTCTCAGCTGATGGAAGCTCGTCAAGACCAGCAAATGGCATGGAATGAAAGAGAATGGCATGGGTACCAGGCAAGGTTAGGAGAAGAGGAAGAGAAAGTAATTCCTGTACACCAGACCGGTAAAGAAAATTCTCTTGGTTGTTCTTTCATCTGTTGATTCCTGTCCATGCATGCAAACCAACTACCTGAGACACGACAGGAAAATGCAAACACAATGATGTCATCGAAGGCCCAGGAGTAATCCGGGTGTGGAGGGTAAAACGCCAGGTTCCGTGCGGCTTCCTTGCGCAGGTCAATCAGGAAGGTGGAGTGCACCATGGGAACAGCAAAGCAGCCTAATCTCTGGCGGTTGCGAGTCAGGAAATATTCTGCCGTCCTGCGGTAGTAACCCTTGAGCGAACAAAGCAGAGATACATTACAGTGCCAGCTACTCTCACATTTCCAGCATTTACAGCTTGATTTCCCCGCTGGTAATTCCAGATACTTATTGGTCTTCACACGTGCTCTGGATCTGCCCCGTCACCTCTTCTATTTAATCCCTGCAACAAACCACACCATTCCCCCACTTTGGTTTTCTCCCAGCCAACAACTACACAGTATGTTAGCTCTTGTTTCTCTTACCACAGAGGCTGTCTGACATTCTGAGTGCTTCCAGAATTTTCAGTTCCATTTAAAAATGCAGGAGTTTGGAAACAAGCCCTGCCCATCACTCAAGCACTTACCACCAAGTTCCCGTCAATGGATGGAATCGCTGTCGGCTGCCTGGAGCTGTTTTGTATTCATTAAAATGAACAGCCAGAGGTTCCTGAGCAGGCTTGAACCCAGGTTCCTCAAAATCCCAGCTAGAAGATCAGGCTCACTGCTATAGAAATGGGTTCTATTCTAGACCCAGAGGGAACACAATGGGGAGGGAGAGAAGCTGCGCCCACTGTCAACAGTCTGAGCAACATGAGGCAGGGCTTGGAGGGAGAGGCAATCAGGAGGGCACAAGACTGGTGACCAACAGCTGCCTGTTAACTTATTGTTGATCCTGGGGGTTCACTCTCTTGCTTCCCACCTCTACAATAAGATTACACAGTTCAAATTTACTTCCCCTCTAGCACCCTCTTTGGAGGCACTTACTACAGCACAGTTACACATCCTGCAGTCGCACAGTTACACATCCTGCAGTCAAGGACAATCAAGGACAGCAATGCGGTCCTCAGGCAGGTATTGGGCTCCTCAGGTTACGAGCGGAAGGGGCCTGACAGAAGAGTGACAAATGTCAGGAATTCTCTACCCAAGGGCTTTATGGAGGCTAAATCATACTTGAAGTGGAGTTAGATATATTTTGTAAGGACCAGGGAGTTGAAGGCAATGGGGAACAGGCACAGAGAGGAGATGAGGCCAAAGGCAGATTAGCCATGATCATATCGAATAGCAGACAGGCTCGAGGGGCCGAGTGGCCTACTTTTGCTCGTATTTTCTTGTGATCCTGTGCCAGCCGTCTGCCTTTACCAAAGTGGCAGATGATGCACAGTCAGTATAAAATGAAGTCAACACACTGTCTTAGATACAGATGTTAGACATTAAACTGATACAATGGGGAAACTGAGACCCAAAAGCAAATATCTGAGTCTCCATCAACCTCAATGACCAAAGCTGGTCATTCTGCACCAATTTCCATGGATCACCTGATGTAACTGAATGGGAGAATCCCTCCAGAATTTCAGTGCTCTCCCTCGCCATCCCACCAATGACAGCATGGGCCTGCCCTTTCAGGAGAACGTAAGCCAAGGCTCGCGCCGTAAAGAAAGGAGAATTTCACTTCCATGTGAAGAATCTGCGGAAGCAGCTCATTACCTGAGGAGTCATCCCACACCAGAAGTTGGAGTAAGCTGTCTGAGAGATGAGCAGTGGAGCTATCACAGTCTTGTTCTCTGCCATCAGCAGGTTGAGTGTTTGGTTATTGGTCAGAATGTTATCTGTGTCCACATACTAAAAGTAGAGAGAAAAAGAATGGGCATTATGTTTAAGCAAACATGGCAGTGGCTGGAGATTTGAAACAAAAGCCAAAACAGCTAGAAATCACAACAGCTCAGGGAAAGAATCAGAATTAAGACTGCGTTAGATGTTAAGTCCCCATTGCATTGGGAGAGGGAGGGAGGAGGGAGATTGATAGCACATGGGGAAACTGGTGCTTTAGGAAGACGATGTCAGCTCATCAGTGGTGTCACTTTTTGAGTCAGCACTCAGGCAGACCGTCCAGTGGCTCAGTTACTCACACATGGCTCAATGTGCAAGCTGTTTCCAAGGGGAACTGCAGCACATAGCCCTCTGATGTTCATCTTGTCTTCAACTTCCACATTTGTCCACCTTCGCGCAAGCTCAGAGACACGCGAGAGATCTGATGCTGTTGCTTTGGTTCCCCTGGATTCACCACCAAGTTCCGATTCAGACTAAGCTGAAGGGACAATGCATTTTGCATCTGGCCCCTCTGCTGTAACCAAGGCATAGCATTAAACATTAAGGAACATTACATTTCATTAGAAGTATAACTTTTGTTTAAAATTTCACTTCACTACATGATTCTAATTAATTTACTACAATGTAATTTTCAACTATGTGTCTTGTTATTTTTTTTAAAGTGATTTTCATTATCTAAATCCACTGACATTGAATTTAACTGTCACCAAGTACCCTGCCTCATGCAGCATGACTCTGAGCTGTCAGTAGCCATCAAATGTTGACTGGGATGGAGCCTCAAGTCCCACCACCCATAGCCTGGTCACCATGTGTGGCCTGCTGTGCCTCACAGGTGGAGACCTTTGGGGAAATTGGCCCCATGGGGCTGCAAATGTTGGTGTGGTGATCGGCATCTTGGAGGTGGAGAGGTATGGGGCAAGGGGAGCACAATCCAGCCCATTAATCGGGGAGGTGAAGCCAACAGTTGAGTTTATGCCTGGTGACTCCCATATCACAAGTGAGCAAGAGCATCTGGTGGAGACACAGGCAGCAATGGAGTGTCCTTATCAGAATGCTCCAAGCTCCATACAGCTGCACACTGAAGCTACATCTTAGAGGCCTATGTTCATCATGCATTGGAGCAACAGCAAAGAATGCACAATGTACTGCAAGCAAGCACAATTGCAGGAAGAGGGAAGGAACGTTTGGTGGGCAGTAATGATCAAATGATAAGTGGGCTGATGATGCAAGGTAAAAATCAGAGAGTTGTTGGTTCATAAAACAACCAAGTGGAAAGGAACATTCCACAACAACTCTGAATTATGACAGTGGATTTTCCATCATGGAAAACAGTGTTGGAGAAGTGGCTTCCCTCAAAAACAATGCAGTTAAAACCACCAGGGTTCCTTCAACCACATAGCATGACAGAACTGGCTGCAGCTGATATCAGTGGACAGAGACCTCATGCACTTACATAACACCCACAGGTCTGCTCTTACAGGAAATGCTATCTCGTTGAAAATATCAGAACATCCCTTCATTAAAATATTGGAGCAAGGAACATGGTATGACTGGATTAAGTGTTTTAGGCTCAGACGCATCAGCTGCTTACAGGATTAACAACCCTACTAATACTTCGATCATCGTCCACCCTCAGAGGGGTATTCTCTGGGGACCCCTTCCTTGATGACATACAACATATTGTCAGTAATAAGGCTATAATTAAGCCTCTCCAGGACCCAGAATTTCTCACAGGCAAATGCCTATTGTTGCTGGCATTCCACCAATATGAATTGTTAATTTTATGTTTTTCCAATTACTTTTCCAATAAACTGCAAATAACAAAATCAAGTAAGTCCAGGCGAATGTCTGTTACTAACAGCAGCAATAATTGGCAAAAGTTTATTTGGCAATCAGTTCACCTCCTTTAAAATCACTCCTGCCAGCAATCCTTGCCAGAGCTGAGCTTAGTTTATCAGCTGGCACACAGCTGCAAATCTACACTGTTAGCTGGAGGCTGCACTCTGGCAGATGTGTGTTGCTACGGCTGTGTTAAGAGCATTTGCCATTTGGCAAGAACAGAACTCCTCAGCTTCTTCGCATGTTGGCAATTCAGAGCAAGCAAGAATCCGAGGACTGAAAGTACCGAACAGCTCCACAACACACAGGAGAAAGCACAGTCAAATTCTGACAGATGGAGGAGGGAACAAGACTAGGCTTCTTCTCTTCTTCCCTGTCCTAGCTCCCTTTTTTCTCTCTCTCCTTACCTTTTACCCATCCCCCGGTGGATCTGTTTTCCCCCACACCTGCCTATCACTTTCTCTTACCTGCATCTACCTATCACCTCCCTGTCCCCACCCTGCCTCCCCTCTTTTGTCCCACCTATCACTGCTCTGCTTTTCCCTCCTATATATTGGGCTTCCCCTTTTCCTATCTTCAATCCTGAAGAAGGGACCTGACCTGAAACATTGACCGCCTGCTTTTCTCCATGGATGCCACCTGGCCTGCTGAGTTCCTCCAGCATCATCATGTGGCTAGTAGGACCTGGCCAGTGTTCATAGTCCTCACATGCCACCTTGTCACCACCAGCTTTCCATTTTCTTCTCCCTCACATATTTATCCAGCTTCCCCTCAAAGTCATCTCTGCTAGTCGAGGTCAGTAGATCCTCGATCCTGGTCAGGTCCTGGACATTCTGTTGACATGTGCAGAGCAGACTGGTGCCTTCCACCTGTTCTTGAGGGGCAAGTCTCTGGGAGCGGATGGGCTGACTGTGGATTTCCTCATGGCTTTCAGGGAGGTCCAAGTGGCGACCATGCACAAGTCTTGAAGATACAACTGCTGACTGGGGAAGTGCCCCTGTCACGGCTCAAGGCAGTCATTGTCCTTCTGTCTATGATCTCTGCCACTTCTGGTCTCTCACAGCGCAAACTACAAAATCTTTGCCCGGGCTATGTCTACATGCCTGGAGTGAAAATCACCTCCCCCTCCTTCTTTGCTCTAGGTGAGCTGCGGCAGCCTAAGATAGTTCTCCCTTCACTGTATCTACAGGGCCAACTATTCACCACCAGGTAGGCACTGACTATCACACTCTGTGTTTACTGCTCCAAAGCACATTAGAGCAGGGTGGAGGGAAGAGCTTGTACAGTGGGGAAAACAGTGGAGAAAATGACAGAATGGAAGAAGTTACTGAGGATAATGTAACCGTTCCAATGTTGATACAAGTAATTATTTGTGACAGTGTCTGCAGGGAACTAGGTGTGGTCATTAGACGGCAAGTGGTTAGATGAGAGGAATCACTGAAAATGCTCAGTCATTCTGACCTTAATCCTAATGTTACAGAGTGAAAAACTGATACATGTTCCAACTCAGAGCAGTAGCATGCCAGTTAATAAAGAACTGTAACACTGCCAGATATCCAAACATAAGACAAAAATAAAAGAATTACAGAGATTTCTCAGCAGATAGCCATACATCATCCTCCAACTGACCGCATGATGTGCCTAGTTACAGCATTTAGATTTGTCCTTAAAGAGGCAGGCAGTTTACATATAGCAACACACAAAATGCTGGAGGAACTGAGTGGGCCCTATCGTGTGCACTCTTATTATTTTGTAAAGCGTCTTTGCGCCATGAGAGCAGGACAGAATCCGATGGTGTTAGCTACAGTAGATCAGTAGGTTGATTCATTTAAAAAAATTAAGAAGCCTGTAGTTAATTGTTCACCATTACAGTGTGTGACAATAAACACACATTTGGCAGTCATTTGTCAGCAGGTTGCCTCGGCCAGTTCTACAGTGGAAGAAGCCAGCTTAAATGCTCATTAAAATCAGACAGTCCCATTAAATACCTTAGGTGCTACAAGAAGGCAGGTCAAGTGATATCACCCTCATTAGACTAACGAGCTGGTAATGAAATTACATCATGATTGAATTACAGTTCTCCAGACATAGCTTTTCATCCTCTACTCAATTTCTCTCTTGGCATGTTTCATTATGTCACACACACAACATAAACACACATCATGTATATAGGTAGACGTGTAGCCTAACGCAAGTCCAGCCACCACACTCTCCTCTCCACCCAACTATGCTGCCCAATCTGCCCTCTGGGGACCAATGTTCAACTGATAGCTTGCCAACAGGCTAATTACTGGAAGATCCTTCACATCCACAATCTTACTGTGGATAATCAGACTGTAATCCATCTGTGATTGAAAGACAGCTTGTGACCTTTGTTGAGGTTTCCCCACCTGTTCCTCCCGTGAACAGCGCAGCCTGTTCCCCAATTATCCTTTAAAGTCGAGTCCCCATCCCAATTCTCTCACCAGATATCCTCCATTCTTTCCTTTTGCAGCCCCTGCAGTGGGCAACTCCTTGAGGTCAGCGGCTTCAATCTCCATCCAGGGTTTGGGCGAGGGGGCGGAATGAAAAGTAACTTGTGGATGAGGATGTAGAGCCAGGGGAAGAGAATGGGATCAACAAACATCAACAGAGAATGGGGAAAAGGAAAGGAATGTTGTCTTCTAGTGGATGTGAAAGGTGCATTATAAATTCGGTTTTCTTTTCCTTTATTATTCACCTGAGCATTTTAATTGTTTGACGGATGTGCTAATTTCAATTTGCAAAGGAAGAAACAATTTTCATTTATACAGTATACCAACTTGCATATCTTTAGAAGCTTCTGAAAGCCATTGAATTATTTTAATGCTCAGTCCACATTATCCCTGCCGGCAAAACTTAAAAGACAATTTGCAAACTGCAGAAGATCATTGTCAATGGTGACTCAGAGATAGATGTTGGGTCCAGCAGAGGGTCAAGTTCCCAAATCGAAACTGCCAACATAAAACAAGCAGCAAAAACAGAGAAAACCATCAACTGTTTCATTGCCACACACACTGGTGCGATTGCCACACACACAATCCTCACTGTAGCAAGCAGCTGAGAATTGTAGCATGTGGGAGAAGGAGGTTATAACTGCTCAGTCATTGGAAGTTAGTGTCAGGTGTCAGCACTGTCATTAAGTGCTTGGTTCAATAAAAATCAGGACAGATTACCTGCCATTGAGTATCCTTTCAATTCTCCCTCTCAATCCCCGCACCAAATTCTTCTCCACTTCTTGCCATTCCTCACCCTAAATCACTCCATAACTGGACGATGAGCCTTCAACTGCTTGGCTCCTTTGCTCTACACCTACCTCTGACCCATTATAAACCTGGATGCCAGTCACAGGATAGAAGGTAACTTGCTTCCACTCCAGTTCTGTGGGTCCTGAGGTGGCTGATGAGGCCACTGTGGGAACTGAAGACCCTCCCACAGGTGAGGCCGGAAGTGGGTAACTTGGCTGGTGGGGCACTGCTTTCATTGCGTACACTGGGCTTATGCTTCCTCCTGTCTCCAAGGCTTGAAGTTCCCAGTGCCATCTGAGGAAGTTGGGGTCATGGCTGGGGATGCCTGGGAGTTGGTGAGGATGCTACAATTTTTCAAGGAGACTTTTTGAACAACTTTGAATCATTTCCACCATCGGCCTGGCAATCGCTCACCGTGACAGAACTAGGAGTGTCTGTTTGGAAGCTTGATGTTGGGCAAACAACACATCCCACTCACTGGAGCCAACCAAGTATAATTAGGGACTCGCTAGTGTGGATGTTGACATTAGAGAGCACACTGATATTGGTTCATTTATCTTTTCAGTGGATTTGGAGAAATTTGCAGAGACAATGGTGGTACTTCTCCTGGCTTTTGAAGTGCCTCCTGAGGGCAATTCAAGTCTTGAGAGAATACCACAGGACAGGATTACTACTGCTCGACAGGCCTGGTACAGCACTCCTGGCCTAAAGTCGTGGACCTCAAACATTCTTTTCCTTTGATAGCCAAAAGCTGTGCTGGCACACTGAGGTGATTGCGAATTTCAGAGAGGTTGCCCCTGGATATGGCAAATGGTCCCTGTTTTCCTCAGATTCACGATGGACCCTTATTGATGGAGGGTGATATTGCACAGCAATGGAGGACTCTTGTTTTGCGGATGTTATGTGCGTAGCTCACTCCCACATCTCTTCCAGTGAACGGACTGACAATCACTTAGAGCTCAGCCTCAAAATCTTCACATGCACATGTGTTGTCTGTATACTGAGGATGGATGACCTTGGTTCTGGAGTGGAGGTGGCAAAGGTTGAACAGCCTCCCATTTATCCTGTAGATTTTGCTTCAGTCAAGTGGGGAGCTTGTAGGAAGTGAGCTGCAGCATTACTGTGAAGACTGAGAGAAGTGTTGGGGCAATGACGCAGTCTTGCATGACTCTAGTCTGAAGTGAGAGAGAGTCTGTTGTGGTTCAATGGCCCCAGCTTCACCAAGCCTTAATTTTACTACACCCTTAGAATCTGGGAACTCAGAAGTTCTAATGTTGACATTGTCAGCCTGAGTAAAATATGGCAAGCTGGAGATGGTCGGCTCAAGAAAAACAAAACCAGAAGAGGAAAGCCAAGTTCATGGAGTGGTTTTGCTAACAAGAGTGACCTAATCTGAAGCACCCAAACAGCTTGCATTGGGAGAGGGGGCAGGTAGTGGGTGTAGGGGCAGATAGTGGGTGTAGGGCCACAAGAGTGGAGGGAGCCCACACAAAAGATTTTGGGGAGTAACTAGCCCAGATACTGATGATGCCTACGTTACCTTTGGGAGCCATGTGTTTAACTGAGGCCCAGCCTGCCTGTTCTGATGGTGAAGGGAATGATGGCTTTGCCTAGTCCTGTTCCTCCTACAGTCAACAAGAACAATGAACAAATCAACCAGTCCAACTGTTTACATAAATGCTGCCATCTTTCACCATGTGGAGAAAAAGTCACTGCCCTTTGAAAAGTAATGCATTGTGTGAAGCACCTTCAGATGTGACAAGGTCTTATGCAAATGGTGGACCTTACAGCTTCAACATTAAGTAACAAAATGGGAGATCCACAGAACCATGAATTGGATCATGCGCTCATTAGAAAACCCCAATTGCCCCACGGAGGGGGAGAGGCAGAGTTCTTGCCCTTCACAGGAAATGATGTCAGCTCAACTCACCAGGATGTAATCAGCCCATTGTTTCCTGGCAGATTTGAGTGCAGCTTGCTTCAGCTTCATCATGTATTCATATCTGGTTTGGGTCCAGTGTTTGGGGCCTAGTTCATTTGGATAGGATCTACAGGACAAGAAATGCAGTGTTAAATGCAGGAAGCAATGAGTAAGTATAGTTTGCTGTATTGTTGACAAGGAAAACCCAATTTCCCAGCCTACCCATCACCCAATACATCATTGGCACATCCCTCCCCACCATCAGTAGTATCCACATGAGGCACTACCTCAAGAAGGCAACACCTGCCATCAAAGATCCCTGCCATCTGGACCATGCCATCTTCTTACAGCTATCATTGGACAGGAGGTACTGAAGCCTGAAGTCCCACACCACCAGGTTCAAGAACAGCTACTTCCCTTCAACTATTTGGCCCTTGAACAGCCCTAATCACTACAGTATAGCAACACTATGACCACTTTGCACCAAACTGGATTTTGTTTTATTTTGTTCTAATTGTACTCTTTCTTGTAAAAAATTATGTATAATTTATGTTTATTTTATGTTTTTCTTGTGAATGCTGCTTATATGATACTATGTGCCTGTGATGCTGCTGCAAGTAAGTGTTTCATTGCACCTGTGCATACATGTACTTGTGCATATGACAATAAACTGACTTTGATGTCACCTAAATCAGCTTCAATAACCCTTATCCCAGCTGGGTATTGTCTTGACTGTAAGTCTAGACACTGGGTGTTAGCAATCTGTTCAACTATACCAATCTGACCTTGTCTCCAACTCATGACCACACAAGCCAAGCAAATAAGCAGTCCATACCCACATTCAACTAAACCAAGACCACCTGATGACTGGTCACTTCACACAAGTGCCAGCAATGATGATTTCAATAGAAGGTCAAGACCCCTACACTTGACATTCAATAGCATCACCGTCACTGAGCTCCCACCCTCGACATTCTGAGGTCGGCATTGACCAGCAACCCAACTGGACAAGCAAAATAAATATTGTGGCCTCAAGAGCAGGTCAGGTGCTGGATATCCTGTGGTAAGAGACTCACCACCAGATAGCCCAGTGCCTGTCCACCATCAGTAAGTCATGTTAGGAGAGTGATGGAACATTCTCCACTTGCCTGGATTAGTGCATCTCCAACAAAGCACCATCTGGGACAAAGTGGCCCACTTGATTGGCACTGCATCCATGATTTTTTTCCTCTGTCACTGTTGCACCGTGCCCGCAGCGGGTTGTCATTTACAAAATGCGGAGTAACAAGTCACCAGGACTTAGTAGGCGGTGCTTCCCAAACAGCACAGGGGTGAAAGGTGCACAGGAACACCACCATCTGAACGTCCCCTTCCTAATCACATCTCATTCTGAAATAATTTTTCTGTTAAATCTGTTCCTCTCTCCACAGATGCTGCCTGACGTGCTGAGAATTTCCAGTGTTTTCTACATTTATTTCAGATTTCCAGCATCAGCGCTGTTATACTTTTGACATTTGAACAATTCGGTAGCTTGAACCTAATCTGTCATTCAATAAAATTATGACTGTTCTTCTAGCTCTTCCAGATTCCTGTCCAATCCCTGTATTCTTTTAATCCTACAGTGTCCAAAAATCTATTGAATTCAAGTTCACACAAAGTCCATAACTGAGTGTCCACTGGCTCTTGACTAAGTACAGTATAACTCTGTTTGAGACTGTGGTGGTGCTGGACTAGCAATTGCTCAAGACTATTGGATGGTACTCCAATTAATATCCCACCATACAATTAAATTATTTTTTAAAGATGTTACGCAGTGCTATATTATAGTTTTGAGCAAACCTGGTAAGTTTAAGGGAAGCACGGAAATGGGGCCTGGGTGAGTTTAAGAGAGTCGGGAATGGGACTCTGGTGAGTTAAAGGGAGTGTAGGAACTGGGCACCTGGTGTGTCAGAGGGAGTGCAGGAACTGGGACCCGGTGCGACAGAGGGAGTGCAGGAACTGGGACCCGGTGCGACAGAGGGAGTGCAGGAACTGGGACCCGGTGTGTCAGAGGGAGTGCAGGAACTGGGACCTGGTGTGTCAGAGGGAGTGTAGGAACCGGGACCCAGTGTGTCAGAGGGAGTACAGGAACTGGGACCTGGTGTGTCAGAATGAGTGCAGGAATCAACACCTGGTGAACCATTTGCCAAACCATCAGGATTTCTGAACAATGGGACAGCTGATGATCAGAATTTATTGTAACCCGAAGTTTCATCACTTAGTTATTAAGAAGAGTGGGGAACAGAAAGGGAGACACAATGGGGGTGGGAGGGAAGGAACACAAAAAAGATGACAATAGAGGAGAATTGATGGAGGGGACAGGAAAGAGGAAGAGAGACACACAGCAAATGGAGGGATGAAAAGTGACACAGCAGAGAGAAAGAATTAGATGGAACTGTAGCAATACAGCAAGAGAACAAGTAGGCCAGAAGGCAGAGACACAAATTTCTAGCAGCAAAAAGCTTTTGTCCTGGAAAATTTCGTTAACGAAACCACAGTGTTTGTGTTTTTCATTCCAAGTGTAAATATTAACATTTGAAAGATTTTTTTCAGTCCCCTGTAGTAACTATTTAATCAGATGGTCAATTCACAACGAGACACCCCTCTTCCATTCCTCCACCCATCCAGAGCCCCAATTCCACAAATGGGATCATCAGGTGTCAGGACAAACAGAGGTGTGAATAACAGCAGCAGGTGAACCAGCTGTGCACTGAGGCAGCGCCCGTCACCAGTCAGGGATCCACACTTGGCAACACAAGGCAATTGCAAACACGCACAATTCCACTTCCTGTCTCCCATGACAAACCCAGCAGCTGGGAAAATAATCAAACACTGAGCCAGGAATGAGAAATAGAAAAACCATGAGCAAGAAAATCAAATCAGCATCATAAATCGTCTGGGTCTGCACGTTACTGAATGAATGAGTGTCAACCTGGACACACTCCCCACTAGGACTCAGCTCCGGGACACCCCCACCTCCTCCACCAGGACACACCCCCCACAGGGCCACATCCCTATCACTCTCCAGCCCCGGGACACACCCCCCACAGGGCCATGCCCTCCTTTGGGTCACAGACCCGGGACACACCCCTGTCAGTCTCCAGCCCCGGGACGCACCCCCTAATGGGCCTTAGTGCAGTGTTGTACTCCCTATTATCATTTCAAAAACATACTTTATTAATAACAATGTACACAAGAAATACAATTGGTATGCCTTTCTCTGTGTTCACTGTACCATTAATTCAATACATTCTCCTACAATGCTTCAACACTACTCCTCTTCCTTCCTTACAACGCACCCATAGAGCATTTCAAAAATATATGTCATTAATAACATTGTACACAGGAAATACAATCGGTATGTCTTTCTCTGTGTTCACTGTACCATTAATTCAATACATTCTCCTACAATGCTTCAATGCCACTCCTGTTCCCTCCTTACGATGCACCCATGCAGTGTTTGAGAGGCTGTTACAGGGCAGTGTCCATGCCAGCAAGGTGCCAGACTGTGTCCTGCCACTACTGGATACCCAGGGGTGGACCCAAGTACAGCAACCAGGAGAGCACCTCATACCTGCTGCCCAGGAGGGAGCGCCAATCCCACCTTCCCAATTTCTGTTTCACCTTGGCTATCTACTCCAGCTAATTCTTGTCACATGCCACAGCACCTTTAGGTAGTGAGGCTTAACAGGGAAGGGAACAGAGGACTGGTCGGGCCAGTTTCCAAAGAATTCTTAGTGCAATTGATTCTGGCCCTTAATCTACGGACCAACCATGGGTTCAAGGAGAAGAATGTGACATTGCCATCTACAGGCTGTGATCTGAGTGCCGCCACTGCCTGGCATCATTGTTACTTTATACCAGTGTAGCTCCTGATAAATTTGACAAAGGACCCAGTACAACACACAAACAAGACAGGGCAACCCTGCCCAGCTCCAGATTTAATGGGAAGCTTTCTGTTTTGAACTGTACTAATGACGTTTGTACAGAGCAGTTGGATCCAATTCCTGATTCCCTCCCAAAGACCATTTTAGGGAGCATGCCCATCATGTACATGTTTGATATCCTGTCAAAGACACTCTCTTGGTCCAAGCTGACCAGGCAAGTTAATACCACCCCCCCCCCCACCTCAGTCCTCTCCCTTATGTGGGCAATGGTACCCTGAGCAGAGCAAGGCTGCCAGAGAGTTTCCAACTGAGTATGGCATGCGTCAATTGGCATGACCTTACGTAGGATTCTGTAATCCACATTCCACAGTGACAGGGGTCTCCAATGTCCTCCCCCCCCCTTTCTGTTTGTAGATGAGGATGAGGGTGCCCTTCCATATGGATTTGACATGCTGCCAGTTTGAAGCATAACATTGTACACTTCCACCATGTCTGGGTTCATCCCGTCCACAGAGACAAGTACAACTCGGTCTGTAAGCCATCATTTTGGGCAGTTTTATTCATCTCAAGAGAATGGATGGAACTCCAGGGTCAGTGGCTGGTCCAGACTCTCCCACTTGCTGTAGTCCATAACCTCTGAGCTGGAAGACAAGAAGCTGTTGTGCAGGCCAGCATAGGAAGGATTTACAGATCCTCAATGTGTTTGGCTGGGAGGATGAGACTAAACCACCCTCTTCCTGAAGGCTGTGGATCACCAAACTCCTCCTGTAACGCGAGCATATCTCATCCTGTTCCATGAAGCAGAAGCAGACCCGGGATCAGAAGATGATCCTGGAGGACTCTAAGGCAAAGAGCAAGGTATGTGTCCTCTTTACCTTTCAGAGTTCCTCCTGCACATCCATCCATCTCAACTGCAGCAGGAGCAACATTTTTTCTTGTGTTTGCCCAATTCCCTCTGACTCTGTCTTGCTTGCTGAACTCCTTTGAGGATGAAGAACCTCTTGATGTTCTCCTAAATTGCTTCCAACCAGTGCATCAGAGAGTCAAAGAAGGGCTTCACAGTTCTCCAACCTGCATGACACAGTTCTCCAACCTACAACCTATTTAACTCTTCACTGTTTTTGCGGCCAGCAGCTTAACATTCAACTTCTATGTCCCCCTCCCAGCCATCTAGTCTTCCTATAAAGTGACAGTCAACCCAAAGGAGGTACGACAGGGCAGCCAAAAACCTTCACATTCAGCATGAAGTACTTTACAGCACAACATTCTGCTCATGTATTGACTCTCGGGGAATGGAAAGCTGTGGGTGGGGTAAAAACTGATTGGGAGTCAGCAATGAATTGAGTGTGGCTGGCCAACATTTGAATGAGTACATGGGTGGTGTCTGGGAGGCTGACACAGTGAATAAGGGACAGCAGGAAGGGCCGATGAAGGTTTTACTGACACTGAAGTCCTAATGGGGGCTAATGTGTGTGGGATAAGTTACTTGAAGCTTGGCACAATTTGAGAATGAGACGGATCAATTGGCTTTTGTGTAGAATAAATTCAAGAGCAACTATCTCTATCACTGCACAAGTGATATCATTAATTTAAGAGTTGCTGTGTTGTTCTCCACTTCTCTCAGGCCACCTGTGAAAGACAGGAGAACAAGCGTTGCTGCAAAACTTCCCTCAGTGGCATTTTACGTTGGTTAATGTGATACCCCAAGAATCATATTCCCTATAGAATTATCTGCAGCCTTCTTGGAAATGCAACCAACCATTGCCAATTTCACAACTGTATTCACTATGCCGAAGCCCACCCAATTCTCCACACCCAAACCAACGTAATGCCAGCTCTGCCTAATTGACCAAACTCTAGCTGGGAAAATGAAACACTCTCACAGTAACAGGCACCACTACTTGAGTGTATGCAGTAATGCAATAAACGATGCATTTTAAATTCTGCAGTAAGCTGCATTGCCTTGTCCAGACTTTACCTCATCAGGGAGTTAACAGGATGGATGTAAATCATCAGGATGACAGTGTTTAAATTACAACCAGTAGAAGGTGAAGCTGATTGCTCATGCTAAAGGCAGTACCATCAGCTGTGAAATTTTCTCAAGGAAAAGTAAACATTTTCAAACAGAATTTAGCAGCTGGGGGAAAAAATGGAGAGGACTAATCCCAGGAGTGTTTTCCCTTTTTCTACTGGGAATGACGATGTTCCTCGTAGAGGCAGTTAGTTGACATCTTGATGGGCTAAATAGTGAACACATCTGTGATTACACAGGATGGTTGGCGAGAGAGCTAAATAGGAAGCGGAACTGATAAATACAGGGGGACCATGAAATCATTGAGGTTTAACTCAAGACCCACTTGGGATAGCACATGGGAGCTGGAGCAAGTGTGAGGTTGGAGCAAGCAATAGGGACAGCTGGAGAACTAATCTGAGGTGCCACAGGGCAGTTTGTGAGGAGGTATGAGGTAATGCAGAGTAACACCTAATAAGCACAAGGTTACACAGGAGAAACTGGAGATTAACTGTGAAATTAAACAGGGAAACCTGATACATCCATTAGATCATATACAGCCAAAGGTAAAGGTGATGGTCTTTCCACGAATGCAAACATGACAGCTGAACATTGTTGTATCTTTTAAATCAATCTACATTGATATTACATTGTGAAAACTCCAGTGCATTTCAGTGTTTATCTTCTAAGTGAGTAATAATCTTAGTCTTGAGTGCTCTGTTCCTATACAACTTCATTCCTTGTTCCCTAAGGAACCCACTTAAACCATGGTTAAGTTTTGCCATGGTCTCTGCGTCAGTCTGTAACACTGGCAGCACATTCCATGGCCTCAAAACCCTTTGTGTATGAATGCTTATTCTCCTCCTTAACCTCAATCTTTAGAATCTGGAATATTGGAAAGCTAGGAACACATTGGTGGAATGTGTGCTGTGTCCATAATGAACCATTAAAAACATCCCAGACAGTATGTGTTCAGGAACTGCCCCGAAGGATTAGCAAACTCTACTAACATTCTCTCACCTTCAAGAATTAACCCGCAGCAGAACTGAAAAGACGCCAGGTTATTTAAGGTTATCCCAAGGTCTAGGATTACTATTCTGATATGTTAAACTAGAACTCAGTTAGTTGGAGCAGCTTTAGTCACATGGCCTCAGCCAAGATATATATATGTGTGTGTGTGTGTGTGTGTGTGTGTGTGTGTGTGTGTGTGTCACACACGTCTGTGTAAGTTGGTAAATTGGTTTATTTTCGCCATATGTACTGGGGACAGTGAAAAATTGTTTTGCGTACCATACAGATGATTTCAACACACCAGTACATCAACATAATACAAGGGAAAAGCAATAACAGAAAGCAGCATAAAGTGTTACAGTTACAGAGAAAGTGCAGTGCAGGCAGACAATAAGGGTGTGTGTGTGTGTGTGTGTGTGTGTGTGTGTGTGTGTGTGTGTGTGTGTGTGTGTGTGTGTGTGTGTGTG
>JARFYF010000056.1:13473690-13484187 GCA_030265395.1 Rhina ancylostomus
TGTTATTGTTTTTACCTGTACTACCTCAATGCACTCTGTACTAACTCAATGTAACTGCACTGTGTAATGAATTGACCCGTACGACCAGTATGCAAGACAAATTTTTTCACAGTACCTAGGTACAAGTGACAATAATAAACCAATACTAAAAAGGCTAAGTAAAGGTTGACAGAACAGCGAAGTACCAGGTGGCAACTTGCTGGATGTCAGCTTTCACTCCTGGGTTGACCAATTGTTCCTGGATATCCAAAGTCATCCTGTTCCAACCACTCCTTACCAGAGAGATAGGCCATATCTCCTTTCTTGAATACATCATGTGCGATCTTTTTGGTTGTCGCCGAATCATTTACATATCCATCAAACCTCCGCAGTGGGTCGTTTTGGACAATACGGCCTACCAGCTGGCCTGGCTCACCTGGACAAGAGAAAGCAGATAGTCAGCGCGCAGCAGCTAAATCCCAACAGCGTTCAAAATGCAACAGGAAACAGATGGCGTTCATGTGCATATGCGTGTGCGGCTTCCCTTCAGAGTCCCTGGATAATGAGCAGTTGGAATCTGATCTCTAACCCGAGCCCTACTAGCTGTCAGCTATTTATGTACAGGGGTGATTTTCCTTTTTAAATGCAGAGGATTGAATCATACGTTGACTTAAGTTGTTGCTAGGTTACCAGAGATTGTTGGGATACCTGGTTGACATGGGATGCAGACACCATTGGAATCTCGAATCAACTCCATTGTGTCCTCATCTACTTTAACCAATCGGATCGGGTAGACGAATGGCAGAATGCGGCTATTAAATCCACAGGCGCCAATCTATGAAGAAAAACAAATCAATTAACATTACAGCTTGGGATTGCGACAGTTTCCAGACATACACTCAATTCAAATAAACTCACAAAGCTCCACCAACATAACAAATCTAAGGCATCCTGCTGAAGGTTCAGCTTGCTACTGAACACTAACAAACTTCTACAGATGCACTGTTGAAAGTATCCTGACAGGTTGAATCATGATCAGATACACCAATTCAAATGCACAGGAACACAAGCTGCAGAGGGAGAAATGGACTTTGCCCAATTCATCATGGCCACATTCCTCCTCACCATTGATTGTATCTACAGGACGCACTGCCTCAAGAAGACAACATCTGTCAAAAGATCCCCACCATCCAGGCCATGCCATCTTCTCACAGCTACCATCAGGCAGGAGGTACAGAAGCCTGAGTCCCACACCACCAGGTTCAAGAACAGTTACTTCCCTTCAACCATTTGGTTCTTGAACCAAACGGCAAAACCCTGATCACTATATTTTAGCAACACAATGACCACTGTGCACTAAAATAGACCTTGTCTTATTTTTGTTCTAGTTGTGTTCTTCATAACAAAATTAATCATACAATTATGTTTTTCTTGTGAAAGCTGCTTACATGATGCTGTGTGTCTGTGATGCTACTGCAAGTTTTTCATTGCACCTGTGCACGTACTTGAGCATATGACAATAAACTCAATTTTGACTAATGCACATAAACCAAGACCAAATTTCCCAGTAATCTGTGCTTACGGAGAATCATCTTGTGCTGTGTAACAATTTCAGTTGGCACCAATAATAAAAATATCCACACAGTTACACAGCACCTTCTCATTTTATTGCAATATTGAGGACAATATCCTACCCCCTCCAAATTACTGGAAAACTAGACAAGAGTTTGGCCAAGGCTGTGTGCTCGAAGTATTTATTTACAACAGGATGCATTTGCTTGGTACTTTTGCACAATAAAACATTCCAGGCACCTGTTCAAGAGTTTAATCAACAGCATAAATAACACCTTTAATGCCGTGTGAATATCCCAGATTAAAACTGGCAAGATGCAAAAAGGAGATATTTGTTCGGGGGCCATGTGCTTCTCCCAAAATATAGACTTAAATAAGTGCCTTAAAAGTGGAGAGGTTTGAGGAGGGAAGTCCAGGCCTAAAGGTCAGTGCAAGTGAAGAGACAACTGACAATGATGGAGTGAAGATAATGGGTAATACACAAGAGGCCAAAGTTGGAGAAACACAAGAATTCTCAAAAGGGATGTGGTACTGGAATAACCTTACTAACTGCAATACATCAGTAAAGGTCTATGTGGTGGATGTACAGCTGTGAGAAATTCAGGAGTGACATTGGTATTTCTTTACGCAGAAGTGCAGCAGAGAGAAAGATGTTGGAAAAGGTCGTTGAAGCCTTAACATTTAAGCCAGAGGGCACCGAACAAGTTCTCACAAACAGCAAAATAATAACCAATTAATATTGGTTGAGGAGAGAATGTTACATAGAGACATTAGGAACTCTGGTGCTATTTCCACTGGAGAGAGCACAGTGGATGTGTGAATTAGTAAGCAAGAGAAAGACTATTTATTCTTGTTGAGAAGTCAGTGGCAATAGGGGAATCATCAGTTTAAAACTCATCAGGAAAGAGGGAAGCAAGGAGGAACTTCTTTTTATTTGAGAGCACAAAGGGCTTTGTCACAGTAAGAGGTTAAGGCAAAAGTTGATGAACATTTGAGGCTGGAAAAGATGCAGAATAAGGCCAAGATAAAGAGAGTCAATCCATTTGGTTTTGAATACGTCAAACAAAAAAAAAAGAGTGGGTTTAGACCTCTGGAGGGGCAGTGGGGTGGAGAGAGCAGTGAATCAGGACATTGCAGTCTGACCAGGCAGACTGAACCATAGGAAGTGATTCAGCTCTGTGTTGACTTTCTCACATGCACAAATGAACTGTTCTGAGACCTATACATGGTTTTGAAACCATTCATGCTGCCGATCATGCACAGTACCTTGTTGTCAAAGTTTCCCAGGCTGCAGTTGCATTCTGTTGCCCCATAAAACTCTGCTATCTGTGGGATCTGGAAGCGGGAAGTGAAGTCCTCCCAGATGGATGGACGCAGGCCGTTTCCCAGGGCCATGCGGACGCAGTGCTCCCTCTCCGCACTGCGCTGGGGTTGGCTCAGGAGATAGCGGCAAATCTCCCCGATATACTGGACAATCTACGGAAGTACATATACATCACATCCTCAGGCTTTGGGTAAAACTGAAATAGTCAGGAATTGAAAAGATATACAAGGCTGAAGTCTTATTTAAAACTATACAGAAGCAACCAATTTCTGAACTATGTTTCCAGGAATTAACGTACAATATCCAAGGCTAACACTTGTAGTTTATGAGATCTCCTGAACCATAAAACAAATGGGATCCACATGGTTCTCACACACACTACAGATTCTGCACCAGCTCCGTATATTTTTGGGTATCTGACATGACCTAACAGGAAAGCGGTGTCCAGAAGTGTATCAGTATCCACAGGGGGTTCTCCAGGGTGAACTTGGTACTTAGAGAGAGTCTCTGAGAATTTTCTATTCTCCCTCACTCCCAGGGAGTTCCGAGGAGTCAGTTATTGAAGCCGGTTCTGCAGATCAGACAGAAACATTGCAGAAATGACCTGGGCTTGCATACTCTGGGAAAAGAGATGATTAAGGGATACTTTGTTTCTGAGTACATTTACAAATCTGAGACTGAAGGGCAAATGAGAAGGTAACAGATTCAAGACAAATTAATTCCTCAACTGACTCACCGTGCACCTGTACTTGATGCAGTCATCCCAAAAGCGAGAGGCAGAGAATTTTCTCCTGATTACAACAGTAAGTCCATGTAAAAGGCATTGCCCTATTCCCACAATATTCCCTTGAAAAGAAAGCACTTGAGTTAAATGACATGTAATTCAGTTCTTATAGAATTTACTGATAGTGATCACCATGTGTAGCTGGACATAATTCTGGGAAAGTAGTCTGGGGATACATCTTACATGAACATACAAAGTGGATGCATGGATAGATGCATTAAACTGGTTCATAAAATAGTTGAAGCATAATTGGACACTTCCTCCCTCTTGCAACACCATCTCCTCTCTCCCTCCAACCACCCCCCCACTACCTTCCCCAAACCCCCATAACTCCACTGTTCACTCAATGTGTCCCTTTCTCACAGTGCCACACCTTCCCACAGCCATCTGGAATACAAACAAACTCATCTGCCTGACTGGATGATTTTTGACAGTCATTCTTGGGTGGCGAAGCTAACAGGGCCACTGCCTCACAGCTCCACCAAACTGGGTTCAGTCCTGACCTCCAGTGTGGTGTGGAGTTTGAACATTCTTCCTGTGAATGTGTGGGTTTCCCCTGAGTGCACTGATTTCCTCCCACATCCTAAAGACCACTGTCAATTGACCCTACTGTGTAGATGAGAGGTAGAATCTGGGGTTGGTGAGAGTGTGGGGAGAATCAAATGAGTAGGTGTAGTGTAGGATCAGTGCAAGTGGATGCTTGATGGTTGGTGCAGACTCTTTGGGCTGAGACGCCTGCTTCCGTGCTGCGCAATTCTTTAACTCTATGACTCAGTGTCTCCTTTCAGAAGGGCATACAAAGCAGAAGCAAGATTAGGCTGCAAGGCCCCCTCGAGTCTGCGCTACCATTCGACAAGACCATCACTGATATCATCTCAGCCTCAACACTTTCCCAGTCTCCTAAAGCTCAATTCCCCAGTCATCCTAAAATCCATCAGACTAAAAAAAATACTTCATGCCTCAGCATCTATAGCTCCTGGAGCAGAAATTTCCAACAATTCACAATCCACAGCAAAATTTAAAAAATCTCATCTCAATCTTAAATAGCCAGCTCCTTATCCTGAGACTGCCGTTCCTGGTTCTAAAGTCCACCATTGAGTAAACAGATTCACATTTAGTCAGAGAATCTCATACGTTTCACTGAAATCACCATTCTTCTAAATTCCAGATGGAGCCTTTTAACATGGGCCAACTATTCACACAGGTCAGTTCTCTCATCACAGGAATTAATATAGTGAAGTATATCCTTCCGAGAGGCAAGGAGACCTGTCTGCAGTACTCCAGCTCTGGTTTGACCAAAGCCTTGTGTAGATTTAGTAAGACTTCGTACTCATGTGCTCCAACCTACTTGTAATGAAAAAAAATTCTTTTTATCTCAATTACTTGCTCTATCAGCCTGTTAACTACGTTTGTCCTGTATAAGGACACCCACTGAATGCCAACATTTAGCTGCATCACACTAGTTAAAGAATACAGTTTCTCTATTCTTCCAGTTTCAATGTTCTTTCATTGCTTGACTTACCCACCCAGTTACCCACTCACTTCACCTGCCAATAACCCTTTGCAGCCCAGAAATTAGTTTGCATTGTGCTATTTTTAGCACTACTGAAAATAACAGCAAATGTATCACCAAGAAATGCATTATTGGTCATTTCTGGGTCTTTGTGTCACTCTGGAAGATTGATTGGGCACGTGCATGTGACATGTGGATTACATCATTCTCAGTGTAATGTTCCCTATGAAGCTCTGCAGGGGAAATTAACAATGCCCTGGCAGCAACTATCATTGTACACTCACAGGACAAATAATCCTTTGTGGTGCAGTCCCAGTTTGCAACCTCACTAAGTCCCATACTTACCATTTATCCAACCATTCATGGTCCCCCTGCCCCAACCCACCAACCTTCTTCTTACCATCCAACAGCCACAGTACCCTACCGCACTCATTTCCTTACCCCCAACCAAGACTCCCAATCTCTGGCTGTCCTGGCTTGTGCCTTAACCTGATAGTCATCCCCCCCATTTTACCACTCACCTCCTCTTCTGCCCCATTCCCAAACTCCAAACCCCATTAGCAAAAACAGTGCAATGTTCTTGGCCCTGAGTACAACTAAGGTTTACAGAATCAGACCAGCAACCAAAACTGATCTTTGATGCATCAATGTAGAGACTACGTCCATTAGCAGACCCATTCGGGCATATCAGTTTTTCCAGACAAGTATGTCTCTTCAGTTTACTTTCCCAACTATCTCTCACCTTCAGCATACCTGAAAACACCCACTCCAAGTCATTAAGCAGATTGGAAATACCTGACGTGTAGGCCCTGATCCTTAGGCACTCCACAAGTTACAGCTTGTTAACTTGAACAAGTCTAGTTTATTCCTAGTCTCCAGTTTCATCTGTTAACAAATCCTCCATCCACATTAATATATTACCCCCAACCCCACAAACACTCATGCAGTTATCTATCAAATGCATTTTGGAAAATAACAAATCATCTCCAATGGTTCCCCTTTATTTATCCTGCCAGTGACGTCCTCCAAGAATTCTAATGAACTTGCTGATGCTATTTCCCTTCCATAAAGCACGATTAATTTGCCCTAAAACACATTTTCTGTTATCATCCCTTAATGAATTTTACCATTTCCAAAGAAATTATGTTAATTACAATATTTCAGAACTTAATGAACCCCGAGTTAAAATAATTTGTTGTAACACCCTTATGACATTCCTCCCAGGTGTTGTATTTAGTGGTGTCCTGGAGAATAATTTAGAATTACGCGAGAGTCTAGGACAGTCCAGGAGAGTAAGCAATTTTCGGTGTTGTTGGTTCGTCTCAATGGCAGCATAGAACAGTGAAAGTCAGGAAGTTCAATCCCCTAATCTGTGCTGAGTTAACTATCCAAGGGGTTATTGGAATAACCCAATGAGACAGTGGAGTTAGATCAACTGGAAATTCCTCTTGGAAAATATCCAAATGCGAGGGACACAACAGTCTGAACTAACTGCCTTAAGGACGTAACTAATCAGGACAAATATCAACATTTCTTCATCTTCGTAGCGACTAACATCCAGGAATTCCCTACCCAGCTCCACCATCACCACACAGACTGTCACCAACTGCTCCAAGTGGGTGCGTGGTGACAGTGCAACCAAATGCTGGCCTTCCAGATGTTGCTCAGGTCTCCTGAACAAATTAACAAAATAAAAGACCTTCAGGAGAGGTGAGGAGGAAACTCCCAAAAAGTAAGACAAAGAGGAAATAAAAACATTTACTGAACAAAGCTGTCAATACAAGTTGTCACAATGGATCTTATCTTGCAAAAGTCAAAAATCTGTAATTGAGAAAATGATGTCTGTTCTAAATATGAAGGTGGCATAAAAGAGAAAGCTACAGTGCTTAATAAATGGCTAAAAGCCATTTACACTCTCCCAATTGTTGCTCCCCTTCCCACCCATCCAACCCACAACTCCCAGCCAGTTTACCTGCAGAGTGATAGAGAGGCAAACAGTCATAGACAATGTCATCAGTGCACATACGGTAACCATAGTAAACCAAAGCTGCCATCCGGTAATATCTGGAGAGAGAGAGAATTTTTCACACATCATTCAACTTCTCAAATGCAAGATTTTTCAGAATAATCTCTACCCATTCCTGATACGTCAGGTTGGTTGTGGCAGCCAGAGCAAGCCATGCCAAGGCAAGGGAACGATCAAGAGCCCGTGATATCCTCCCTTTCTGGTAACTCCTACTGATATACAAATCAGCAGGTAGATGGTATAACACCCAATCCCACTAACTCTTCCCCAATTCCCGAGGAGCTTCAGGCCATAATATATTTTATTAAGGTATTAAGCAAACTGCACTCCTTCACCATCCACTCCATCCCTTTCTCTGCCATCTGTTCACAAACAACATCATGCTTAAAGCTTAAACAAGTTTCAGACTATTTATTCCCAACATTAATAAATCCACTTACATCTGCCACCATACCATCGCCCTCTCCATTCATGCTCAAGATCATCTGCTAATGAAAACCTCATCCATGCCTTTGTTATTTCCCAAATACCATTCAGCCCAGCTCTTCTCTGTAAATTCAGGATCTTCCAAAGCTCTGCTGCACTTGTCCCAACTCTTACTCCCATTCACCCATCACTCCTGAACTTGCCTACCAATGGTTCCTACTCAACCAACAGCTCGATTTCAAAATTTGCACTTACCCTTTTACAAATCCCTCCATGGCCCCGTTCCTTCTCATCATCATAACCTCCTCCAACCCTCCAAAATGTCTTTCCCCAATTCTGCCCTCTGCATCATACCTAAATTTAATCACGCTGCCATTCAGCGATGGACTTTGGTTGCCAAGACCAAACCTCTGGACTTCACGGAGCCTTGCCACCCTTTATTCCTCCTTTAAGACACACCCTGTAACGCCACTCTTTGAGCAAGCTTTTGGTCTTCTGCTCTCATTGCGTGCAGCTTGGAGTCAAATGTTGTTTGACTGGTGGTGTCTGTGTGGAGCTTTCAAATTCTCTCTGTGATCGCTTGGGTTTCCTCCAGGTGCTCTGGTTTCTTCCATATTCCAAAAATGTGTGGGTTGGTAGCTTATTGGCTGCTGTACATTGCCCTTAGTGTATAGGTGGGTGGTCGAATTTGGGGGATGGTATACGAAAGAATAAAATGGTTTAGGGTCACATTAATATGAAAATGGATGCTTAATGGTCATTGTGGCCAAAGGGCTTATTTCCCTCCATGATTCTACAACATTCCTCTGAAAAGCCTTGGTACATTTTATTATGTTAAAGGCAGCACTTAAATAAAAGGCGTTGTTATTATAAAATCCCAAAGTGACAAGACAGCAGGTGGAAACTGGCACAGATCTTCAAGTCAACAGGTGGCAGACTATTTCAGCAAGCCATGAAGAACAGGGTTTGTCAAACCTACGTGGCCACATTTAGGGCTCTCCACTGACTCCTCAGCAACAGACTTCTCTCACCAGAGAAGGTGCCTCCTGTTGCAAGATTGGCACAGGACCCAGAGAGGTGGGTATAGGAATGAAAGCATGAACAGCTGACAGTGACTCAAATTCAACTCATCTGTTCTCCCTGTCAGAAGAGGAAGAGTGAAGAAACCATTGGAAAGGAAATCTAAAGCACTATTAAATAACCTATCCAAACTCCTTTGTGACAGGTCATTCCTGATCTGCCTATAAGTATTTTTTCCTCTCCAACAATCCTTTGGGATCTGATTCAATAGCCGACACCACAACCAAACAGCAGCAGATTCAATCATTACAGGGGAGCCCCATGCAGTGGTTACCCAGGGACTGCTGTCCTGGCTGAAATCAGTTTATTTCCCATCCCAAACACAAGGGTTCCAATGATCCCTGTAGCACTCGGAGATCTCACAGCACAAACTGGAAGTCTATAAAACCTCTGCAGCTCAAGTATGCACTGAGCCAGATAAATGTCATCTTTAAATGATCATGACCAAGCTCAAGAGAGGCTACCCTGCAAGCTGTATTTCCAGAAGGTGAACCAAGCCCTGCTGCCAAAAAGGAACCTTCTACAAGAATTGCTCATCGACAAGCTCAGCAAATGATCCACTAAACTTGCAACCTTTTAAAGAGTAGAAGACACCACTGCGCATACTTAACTTCTGTTGATTTCATTTGCAATCAGCTGCAATTACATGGCTCCAAAACTCTAACAGCAACACATTACTTGCTACTGCTGTCATTTGCAAGGCCATAACTAAACTGCGATATTTTTTTGTGAATTGCAGATTCTGCAATATTAGACTTCTACTGCAATGTTTTCACCATATTGAATGTGCATCCCAAAAGAGAGCAATGAAGTACTTCCAAAGTTTGCTACTGCTCTAATATGAAGACATGAAGCACCTGATGTGTGTACTGCAAGCTCTCATGTATGGCAAAGATTTAAATTCCCAGCTGATCTGTTTTAATGATGGTGCTGTTTGAGGGATAAATACAATTGGAAGAAAATGCCTTGATTTATCAATTTGTGGTTATCTCCTCCAGCTGGGAGAGCAGATGAGACTGTGGTTTAACCTCTTATTGAAAACACAACTCCAATATTAAGTATGAAACATTAACAGCGTTGTAATTTAAAACTTACATCTATCTACTCAAATTTTTTTTAAGTACAGGGGTTAAAGACATCTATAATGTTCCGATATGATTGGATGTTAGATGGAGTGTGTCGAACATTGAAGGGCAAGCTCAATGGGCTGAACTGACATTCCTGACACTTGGATCCTTACCTGCTGTGGACAACAATAGCTGCCTTTGGCATCCCTGTTGTTCCTGAAGTATAAATGTAAAACAGTCGATCTGCAACAAAGAAGTACACATTTATATGCAGAGGAAAAGTTAATTTGCAAGTGGACCAAAAAAGGAGGGAGTCTACAGTTCACAGAAGTGCAAGCTTTGGCGATTTCAGGAGTTTATCTGATGATAACGGGAATAAATTACCTGTTTTAACTAACAGTTTGTTCCATTAAGTTAGGGAGAACAAGGGATCGCCATCCTAAGTTGTTTTTACGGCTAGTGCTAGGTTCAGAAATGGTTCTTTCCCCAGAGAACTGGGGACCTCTGCAATGGTCTGAGTTATCCCACTTTGCTGAGCTCAAGCCAGTGAGGGTGTCACCCGTTCCTGGCTGGGTGAGACACCACCTCGCACAAATGGTAGGTAACAAGGAATCCAGGGATTGTGAGATCTAGAATATTTTTGTGGAATCTGAGAGGAAATTCACAGGTTTCTTTCCTCCAGACTGCCCTCTGAAGTTTTGTACAAGATAAAAGGATGTTTTATTG
>JARFYF010000056.1:13586868-13605849 GCA_030265395.1 Rhina ancylostomus
TGCTATCAAACTTTTCTTTCCTTCATTAAAGACACCATATAAATGCATAAGATTTGTTGAAAAACTCATTTAACCTGCAGCCTTTTGAAGGAGAGACTGAGTTCAATATTTCCATAAAACCTTGCTTAAAAAAAAAGTACTTCATGGTTTCACTTCTCGACAGTTTATCTGTAACCATTTCACCACTGACCTCAACCCATCCTCTTGATCTGGATTCCCCATCAGAGTAAATTATTTCACTATTACCCCTTCATTCAAGGGAATACATGCCAAATTTATGAAGCTTTTGCTCTTGTTAATGTTTGGTATTCTAGTGAATTCACTCTAAGACTACTAACAATGTTCTGGGTTTCAAACTGACTGCAATGCTCCACTGGTTAGCAGTCTTTCAAGGATTATCCTGGAATCTCTCAGAATAAAAATTTAAATCAGGTGAATATTGCTACAAGCAGCTCAGGGTCAGTGTGGGAAGGAGGGAGGGCAGGTGGCTCAATGGCACAGGGTGGCACGTTAGTGTAACGCTATTACAGCGCCAGCACTTGGGGTTCAATTCCCATTGCTGTCTGTATGGAGTTTGTATGTTCTCCCTGTGACTGTGTGGGTTTCCTCCCACGTTCCAAAGATGTACGGGTTAAGAGTTTAATCCGTACATCTTTGGAATTGGGCAGTGTGGGCTCATTGGACCGGAAGGGCCTGTCACTGTGCTGTATCAATAAAGTTTTAAATTTTAAAGCTGTTAGCCGCACTGCCTTACAATTCCAGAAAGCAAGTTATGATCCTGACTTTGGGTGTTATCTGTGTGAAGTTTGTGCATTCTTCATGTGGGTGCTTCAGTTTCCTCCTACCTGCCAAAGATGTGCTAGTTGGTAGGTTAATTAGCTCCTGTAAGTCGCCCCTAGTGTAGGTGGATGGCAAGAAAGTAGGATGAGGAGGATAATTGATGGAAATGTGAGAGGAAAATGGGATTGGTATAGAACTGGGGGACTGGGATTACTTTGAGAGATGCATAAACGATGGGTTGAATGGTCTCCAATGTCCTAAGAAATATGAATACCAACAGATGGATGCACACATTAGGCAGATAAGATCTGGAAAAAGTAAAACAAAAGTTTGTTGATCTGAAGGAATAGGATAAAATATTCCTTTCTTTTTGCACTTCCTCAAAAACATGAAGATTAGTGTGTCATTACATTATCTCAGGAAACATTGTTGTTTGCTTTTAAGTAGGCTCACTTGATAAATGTATACCAGTGTAGATAAGTTTTATTTTCTGTTTTCACTTATTATACCAGGAAGAATAACTATTTGTGGGTAGACTGGAGACTTAACACATTTCTAGTTTAAAATAAAATGGAGAGCAGGTGTTTGGAGGTGGTGCAGAGGAGGTTCACCAAGTTGATTCCAGAGATGAGGGGGTTAGCCTATGAAGAGAGATTGAGTCTCCTGGAACTATACTCGCTGGAATTCAGAAGAATGAGAGCGGATCTTATAGAAACATACTACATTATGAAAGGGCTAGATAAGATAGAAGCAGGAAGGTTGTTTCCACTGGTAGGTGAGACTAAAACGAGGGGACATAGCCTCAAGATTCGGGGGAATAGATTTAGGATGGAGATGAGGAGAAACTGCTTTTCCCAGAGAGGAATAAATATGTGGAATTCTCTGTCCAGGGAAGCAGCAGAGGCTACCTCATTAAATATATTTAAGACATAGTTAAATAGATTTTTGCATAGTAGGGGAATTGAGTGTTATGGGGGAAAAGGCAAATAGGTGGATCTGAGCCCACGGCCAGATCAGCCATGATCTTATTGAACGGCGGAGCAGGCTCAATGGGCCAGATGGCCTCCTCCTGCTCCTATTTCTTAAGTTCTTAACTTATTTTCTTATATTTAGATGAAGTTTAATGGATAATTTTTCCAAAAGGATCATTTCTGTTGGATCCAACAGGTCTTTCCTGTTCCTGGTTCTTAGAACTGTGGACTTATAAGAGCTGCATATAATATATGTTGGAATCTAAGAAAACAGGGAAGTTGTGTTACACTGCCAAAGCAAGAACACTCGTAGGTTGTCATTGTAGGTAGGTTTTGCTAAAGCTTCCCACGTCTAAGGGCATTTCATCACTCAGAGGGTTGTGGAATGGGCATGATTCACTTGTGACCGTGGAGTAACAAATCCATATTATACTGATAGGTGCATCTTGGTCTGTGAACACAGTAAAACGGTAGGAAACGTTCTCCTAGTCATAAATGTTTTCCTTAACCCGTCCTAATCAAGTGAGCTTAGAGCCCTGGTTAATAATAAACCCATGAAATAAGGCGATGTTTTAAATAATGGTGATGAAATAAATGACTGTTATTTTGAGTCATAAATAAGTCTTTAATTGAGTTCAATATCCTTTCAGCTTTTATATAATAGCCTGTTGCTGAGTGGTCAGGTGGCTATCACCAGTGATTTGGTGTCTTGTATGTTCTCGTGTTTATCCTTTGAAAGTCTTTTCCCTCCGTTCATTGTTCAGGTTGATTTCCTGAAATCAGCACTAAGCCAACTGCAACAGGAAAGAGATCAACTCACTCTGCAGTTCTTAGATCAGAAACAGCAGCATCAGATCCTACTGCAACAAATGTATGCCCTAACGCACAAGCACAACGATTCCAGAGGTAGCCACTTGATTATTTTTTACCAAAACTCTGTTATATTAATGTATGGTCAATCTTTAGTTAACGTGAGACCTTATTGGACTGATACTTTGTGGGTACGAATATTCTAGAATTATGAAGTTCCATTATCTCTTCAATTCCAATAAGGGAGATGAAAATTATATAGAACAATGCAAAATATTAAAAAAAAATTGTTCTCAGATGATTGTCTCTCCAGAATGTTTTGAATGACTAAGCAATTAAAATTAGGAAAATTTGATTAGTATTAAATGTAAACATTGAAGGTGACAGCACTGTAATGTAATGATGTATCAGGATCATGATAGAACCAGGATCATGATAGTTGCAGCATCAATTGAAGGTGAGACTTTTCCTACTTCTGTACTAAAAATACTGCCAGATTTTCTAATAGCCCTGCTTATAATTTATTATAGATCTCTGCAATTCAAAATGCTGCAAGTTCCTTCATAAATATGGCTATATTTACCCCCTTACTTGAGCACAATGATTTAATGAATAATTGGTATATTGCCAAACATTGCAAATTACATGTTGCAACTCCTGCAAAAGTAGCAGCTTAGTTCCACAACACTAAAAGATCTTCTTGTCTCTGTGCCAGCTGATCACTGTAAATATTAGTCTCCTTTGTGCAAAACACATTGCACACCTATTTAGTATTGCTAAATTGTTTATTACTCCATATTCTTTTCCCTTTTACAATGCCCCTCTTCCTTCTCCACTGCCCCCATTTTGGTTCAGGGACTCTATAATTCATACTAGCTATTCCATGTTTTCTGTGCACCTTCTCACTTTAGCCTATTCTTTTCCTTTCTTTTGTATTTATCCCCCTCTGTCCCAGAACACAGGTCTTGGCCCTTGTCTTTAAAATTTCCTGGCCAGTCCTCCATAGTTTACTGCTTCTAATGCTGCTGCCGTTCTGGCCATCAAATTCTGGGAGAGAATTCGTTGTCACACAAAACTATAGAGTTCAGAAATTGCTGCCAGAGGTAAATTAGAAAATTTCAGTAACTTGAAGCAGAACTGGAGGAGGTGGGGCTAGAAAAAAATAGATTCCATTGTTTAAAAAGCACAATGCTTATTTTCAGAGGTCTTGCTGACAGTGTAATTTATAACCACTCAGTTCCAAAACTTTATTGCAAATGCTGGTTTACTTGCACCTGACTTGCATGCATCATTTTCTAATTACTGCTTAATATACAGCTATTTAACTCTTGCAGATTATATTTTAAACCTCTTCACCAATAGAAACAGCATAACTTATACCACCATGTTCATTGGCCATATTGGTAAATGGTTAAAGATGGACTAAGCCCATTCTGTATTTGTAATGCCTATGATTATGAGAGAATGCAGTTTTAAGGGGGAAAAAAACTGCAATTCAGTTTTCATTTAGCCCCTTGGATTTTTCAGATTTGAGCTGAGAGAGTTGATGTATAAAAATAGTGTCAGTATCTGGGCACAGGAAGGTAAGACTGCCAAATGCTATCTTTCTAAATGTAGCCTGACTTGATGCCCTGGATGTCCAGATTACACTGGAAACTTGGCGCTACCCAGTCAAATCACTGGCATCAACTTTTTTGAACAAATTTCACAGCATTGCACGGAGTAAATTACATCATCCTATCACGGCCATCAGGTACACATGAGATGCCTATACTACAGAAAATGTAAAATCCTAGGAGCGAATGATGAGATTTTTACATCAATATAATACCGATAGGGGTGGTGGAAGCAGACTAAGTAATAACTTTCAAGGAGACCTGGAGAAAAGCTTGATAGGGCTATAGGGAATGAGCTGAGTAGTTTTAATAGGCTTTTCAGATTTGTCAGGAGCATGTTAATTAAATGGTGTCTGTGCTGTAAAACTCAATCACACAGTCATCCTGTGCCCAGAGTTCAAAGAGGGACTGGGAAAGTACTTGAAGAAAGTTGGAGACTGTAGAGGAGTTGGAACTGGCTAGATTGCTCTTGTATGGAGCTGGTGTGGACGTAGACTACTTCTGTGTTGTAACCTTGCTGGTGAAGCTAAGATTTACTTTGACATCAATCTCCCTGTAAGATTTTTAAGTATATTCCACTTGTCTTTTCTGGAACTGCAGAAGCAGAGAGTGATGCAGACACAGTGCCAGCAGAGGTGCATGAGGCTTTGAAAGCTGCTATGGACCAGCTGCAGGTTAGTGAATGCACATTTTATTTCCCTTTTTTGTCAGTACCTCTATGGCCATACCTATAACAGTGTTGCAGAAGATGCAAGAGTCTGTGGATGCTGGAATCTGAAGCCAAAAACAAAAGCTGCTGGAGGAATATGACCTGCATAGAATCTACAGCAGAGAAATGAGCCATTCAGTCCAGCTGGCCTCTGCTAGTTTGTGCTTCACTAGAGTCAAGAGGAGAGGTGGGTTGTTTATGGAGAGAATTCAATTTTTAAGGGCCCGGATAGGTGAAGACACAGAACCAAATGGAGGAGTGAAGATAAGTGGATGGAATTGTAAGAGCATGGAGATCTTGGGGTTAGAGGTAAGATAGCAACTGCAGAAATATTGGGACCAGGCCATGAAGAGATATGAATGGAAAAATGATTTTTAATTTAAAGGAGATGATCATCTGTCAATGTCTGTGAAAGGAAATGATAAGCTAACATTTTTGGAGTAACCCATCAGAGCACTTTGTGTTACTGAAAGGATTAAAAGATCGGTAGGCCATTTGTTTTAGTTAGATAAGTGTTAATGTCACTACATTTTTGTTTCAATAGGTTCGATTCACAACCTTGATGCAGGAGAAGGTAGATCTGAAGGAACGAGTGGAAGAGCTGGAGCATCGCTGTGTGCAGTTGTCTGGGGAAACTGATACTATAGGTATCTAACCTCATTTGATTAAAAAAAATTAAAATATTCATTTCTCTGCACTGCATAATTTGAATCTCTCTCCCTAGCCAATAAGAGGCATTGCTATTGAAATTATTTTTAGTTATTTCTTTTCTTTGTAACTTAGCAATCTAATAAAATATATTTTCATTTTAAGTTTTATTTAAGTGAAAAATGTCCAATGGGGTATCACTGTACTATTTAAACAGATTTGAATGTACTTCCTAAATTTTGGAAATTATATTTCATTAAGTAGAGTTCACTTACATATTGCTGATTTAGATTTTCAAATTATTTTCATTGCCATGTAATTATGGGAAATTTGTGAAGTATTTCAGCCATTTATATGTGGCTAATTATGTAGTTATAATTTAATCATAATCCACCATACTTGTAACATTACACATTTTCATTTGAGTAGGGAAGTTCAGAAGTATTGAGGTTCTTATCAATGGAACAGAGGTTTTTTGTTTTATTAATGTAAACAAATGATCTATCATGTACATTTATTTTCTCTCATTCTAATGTTCCTTATCTGCTGACCCTTAGTCCCTTGCACGCTCCCTCTCACTCTGTCAAGTGTGCACCCTCTCTCCCTGCGCCCATTTGCTCCCACTGTGCCCGTCAGCCCACACCTCTCCACACCCATTGGGAGTCATTGGGCTGCAAGACCAGATAACATGGCAGATTTGCTGTTGTGTTATTGGGGTTCAACAACTTATTAAATTTTGTATGGCCCACTTTATCTGTATATGCAAAATTGCAAGTTTTTAGAACGCAGCACAGAAAGCGGCTATTCGGTTATATGCCAGCTCCACAAAAGGGCTATCATATTAGGCCTACTCCTTTGCCCTTTCCCTAGAATTATGCACATTTTCACTTTTCTTTCCCCACCCACACCTATTAGAAGTAACTGCCAATGTGTATGGAGTTCACTTCCTACAGAGCAAATAGATTTTGACTTGTGCTTCCCTTTGTCCTTAGGTGAATATATTGCACTTTACCAGAGTCAGAGAGCCATTCTTAAACAGAGGCACACAGAAAAAGAAGAGTACATCAGCAGGTTGGCTCAGGATAAGGAAGAAATGAAGGTACCTGTAGTTCCTAGACTGATGAATGCATGCTGTCAATTTTATGTTAATGTTAATTCTGTTAATGTATGGTGGTTAATTCAGTCACTCCTTTAAGTACAGTTGATGCTTTCTGAATTCTATTAACAATGACATCTCTTAATCAAAAATCTTAAAGCAAATCGGTTAAGTAAGGAGGGTTAAGAGGTGGATGGAAATATTGAGCCCAGTATTTTGAAGGAGCTAGGTTAATGTCATTGTGTCTCAGTAATATGAACTGTGTAGAATAGCTTAGCTCACTGAGTTATATTTCTGAATGAGATGATGTCCATGTTTCAATCAGTTATCTATGGTTGCAATTGCAGTCACACTGAGGTTTGTATCAACAAGCACAAATGGTCAGGGCTGCACAGGAACATATTTCTAATTTTGACTAACTGTAAAGCTAATGGAGTTGGAAATTGGTGTAGTGGACTTGTGGGAGGCTTCCTGAAGAACTTTTGAACAAAAAAGACTTGCAAAATCAATCTGCTATCTGACCCAGGTCTGTTAGATTTCTAGTTTTTCTGTGAACTCATGTTAGTTTCCTGGACCCATTCTAAGATTTCATTCCTTTTCTCCCCTCATCACCACACTAATTTTAAAGTCAAATAAGTTACTGTAAGGTACAGACAAGCTAACTGTTCCTGGATTCATCTGAGTTTTTCTTTCATTTTCATCCCTGCTGCCCATTGGTGTGGGTGAAGAACTTACAGTCTGGAGGGTTACTGGCTTAATACTGCACCAGTTCTGGTTCAGAAATACCAAGTTATTTAAAAGAGAAATAACTCAGAACTGTTGTAAGGGGAAGATTTGATTTTATGCCTCATTAGTCATGAAAGTAGCAAGCACAAATGGCCAGGACTACACAGAAACAGATTATGGTTCAGCAGCCATTCAGCATCAAATGGTCCCGAGGCCTACTATGCAGAGTTTCAGTTTATTTCTCTGAGGTGTCCATATTCATTTGGAGCTGTGGTTCGTAGGAAGCCTTAGCATTTGGGAAATTACTATTGGAATTTGGGTGAAGTACAAATAAATCAAAGCAGTGTTTAAAGTTCTGATGTCATAGTGTGAATGTGAGAGTAGTTTTTTTGTGTGACTTCTTGACTAAGATGTACCTACTCGAATGTGAACAAACTGGCCAAAAAAATTTCTAATTTTAAATCTCTACAGATGATTCATTCATATTTTAAATCTAACTCTAAAGCCATTTCAGAATAGTTATTACTGAGTTAGTTCCACTGAGAGCAGTTACATTCATAAGGGAAGTAAAAATAGTTCAGACCACCAGAATAGTGTATTAGAGCCATTTTTCTTACAACATAGTTACATTTGTTATCTGTCTGAATTGATGTTAAACCTACATTTTTGTACAAAAAATGGAAAATAAATTGTGATAAGTAGAGTTTTAAAATCGAGCTGTTATTATTTTTACAGATGAAGTTGGCAGAATTACAACAGCTGGTGTTGAGGTTGGTGGGAGAAAGGAATGAATGGTACAATAAATATGTCAGTTCCACAAAACTGTCAACACACCCATTGGCAGATGAAGCACTGCACCAGGATTTACTGGATGAAGGAATGGAGTTAACTTCCACACGTACAGAAGGTCTGTGATGATTTGAATGAAAAATTCCTGGGAATTTGTCAGTGCAACACCCAAAAAAAGGTGTTGCCCAGGCAAAAAGTATCTTGTTAACATGGTACTAACCTGTTTTTTATGCTTTTGACATGGTTATTACCAGTCACTAATAAGGATGGACGTTTTGGTATGAGAAATTGAAGTACCCTGGCACTGTTCAATTCACCCAAATGATGTCAAGAGTGGTGTAACATGCATAATTTGACACTAGTGAGATTTTCAGCCACTTTGGTCTGAATTATAAACCGCTGGAGGAGCTCAGCAGATTAGGCAGCATCTCTGGAAGGAAGGACAGTTGCCATTTTGGATCTCCATCTTTTGAGACCCTTCATCTCGCCACTGCCCCACAATCACTTGTGTTTCCTTTGTCTGAATTACAGCTGATGCTGTTCTCTGACAGGAAAACATTTTATTAACACCAAAGGCTCATACTGAGTCTTCTATAAGGTATCAGTCAGAGATGGCACAACCCTCTGCCAAACAAAATTTGAGTAGACTGACCCAAACAGAGATCCCAGTCACCAAGCAGAATGTGATTTCAGTAGGTTCATTTTCATAATTAAAGAGCCACAAAAGTGCAGCTAAAAGAGAAGTGGTTTTCTGATAATCAGATCATAAGTGATTGGGAACATCTGATGATAAAGATGCCAGGGAGGTGTCTGTTAAGACATGAGTCCTCTCTAGGAAGGTCAACACTACTGGGAGCTGTGCAATGCAGCCAAATGCTCCCTTCCAGGTGTGATTGCAAAGGCCACCTTTATCAGAAATGCTACTTGAGGTTTAGCAGACAAATGCAGGTACCTGCAGTGCTCTCAAAATTAAGCTCAAAGTCATCCTCACACTCAAACTTGTCTCCAGGTCCTTCAAGCAGTTTCTGCTGCACCGCAAAAGTAAAGAGCTCTACTGGGCTGGAAAAGTTGGGAATCTTCCAGTTTTAACTGGGCAACTTTTGCATTCATGTTTGGAAGGGGCTTGTAGCCACATATCAAGTGTCACAGATTTGCTGATGTTTATAGAGAGCACTTATCCCCTACCATGACTGCACTTTGCAGGAAGAAGGTACACTCCATGCTGCAGAAACCTTTGCTAGCTCCTCTTTCCTCCCGAGAGGACTGTACATCCCCATCATTGTAACAGGCAGCCATTCCTTGCTGACACTCCCCTAAAACTGTGGTAGTGCTGGTTATATTATGGTGCAACTCTTTGAGGTCAGAGCTGACAGAAAAGGTGTTACTAATGTGGGTGATTCAATCAATAACAGCCACTGTTCCTCAAACAGTGGAGTTAAACAAGGGAGATCATGCAACTGGCACTAAAATATTTCATGATTTTCTTTTGATCAGGGTAAGGGAGATGGCTAATGTCTTTTTAACACTGGAAGAATGACACAAATGAATTTCTAGATCCAAGTGAATATTTGTTTTGAACAGACATTCTGAAACCTGCTAGTTTGTCTTTGATATGAGAAATCTAAATGCAATTCAGAAACAATAGATTGTTGGTTTTAAAATCTCAGGAAAATAAATAGTGAAATTTTCCCTCAATGTTTGATGGATCTGCTTCTGATTCCCTGAAAACAGCTGTCATTAATTTTTTATGGGGGAGCAAGAGTTTACCTCACTTCAGTGCAGAATCAATGCCACGTTCTTCAAAGATTAATGTTGTTTATCTGCCCCCAACATTTGCTGAATCAATGTGAAAATATGCAGAGAATAAACCTTTCCAGGTCATTTTTAGGTTGAGAGGCCAGGACTTGTGTGGTGCTACAGGGAGCAGTGCAGGGGCCCAGCTGTTCACATTCAAAAATTTCAGTGAGGAGATCGGATGTAATATATCCAGGTTTGCTGTATACAAATCTAGATAACAATGCGGGCTGTGCATAGGATGCAGAGAGGCTTCAGAGTGATACAGACAAGCTCAGTGAATGGGCAAGGACATGGCTGAAGTAATATATTGCAGAAAATGTGAGGTCATCTGCTTTGCTAGAAAAAATTGAAAGGTTGAGTTTTTTTAAATGGTTAGAGATAGAAAGGTGTTGGTGCCCTGGGAGACCTAGGTGACCATGCATTTGAATTACTACATGCAGATTCAGCACTCAGCTTTGAAGGCATGATGGCTTTTAATGCGAGAGGATTTGAGTCCAGGAATTGACATATCTCGCACCAATTGAACAGAATCTTGGGGAGACAGCATCTGGAATTTTGTGCCCTAGTGAAAGAAAGGTGCTTGAGGGAGTGCAGCAGAGGTTCACCAGATTGATTCCTAGGATGGCAAGTTTGTTGTACGAGAAGAGATTAAGCAGGCTTCCCTTTACTTTCTAGAGTTAGAAGAATGAGAAGAGATTTTGCTGAAGCATACAGAGTTTTGAAGGAGGTTGACTCAATAGGTGAATAGGTGCAGGAATGATGTTTCCAGTGGCTGGGGTTAGTCTCAAATTGACGGTGCTATCTAAAGAGTCTGTGAGATATCTCCCCCTATAATGGTACAAGCACCCAGATGTTGGTCAGGAGGATTTTACAGGGTCGACAGGGCAGTTCTTTTTGCCATTGTCCTTTCCAATGCCTAGTTTGATTCCAGATGATTCATATTTTCAGTTTTTTTCTGATAATTATGGCAAGGGGTTTAGCAGCTCTTAAGAAACATCACATACTCCTGAACTGGTTTTGTCAAGGTTAGGTTGCAGTGTTAGGCTGCAGGGTAGTGGGATTGGATTGTAGGGGGTTCTGTAAACTCCTATGCTACTTGATCTGGATGATGTTGAAAGGAGTCTTTGCATGAGTTGTCTGCCTCTTGGCTGTGAATGATTTGTGGTATAGTGCCCAGGGAAGGTGCAGAAGGGCCATTTTAAGAAAAGGAGTCTTATCCCCAGTAGTGGGCACTATGTAGTTGTGCTGTTTGCCTCACCTACAAGTTCTCAGCCTGTGTTGACAGCCTGAGTGATGAGGAAATCATTCACAGTGTAATGCTTGCTTTAATGCAGTTTGAATTACAAAATGACACTGCTTGTAGGGTAGTGAATTGGGGTCTTGCAAATACTTGTTTCTTTTCAGAATTTATAGAACCCTGGACTTTTTAAAAAAAACTATGGCGTAAAAAATTTTGTTTTATTTTTTTCTCCAGATCTACAAGACATCAGCTTGGCAGATGATACAGAATCTCCAGCAATTTCACTGAGCACCCATCCACCCAGCACAGTCCCTGTTCTAAAAGAAAACTTGCCCACTGAGGACCACACTACTAAACAGATCATGCAACTTCTTGAAGAAATCCAGAACCCACAGGCCAGACAGAGCTCATCCCTGAACTATTCCACCAGTATTCCTTTCTTTTATAGGCCTGATGAAAATGGCGAAGTGAAAATTGTAATCGTCTAGAGATGCTTTTAAGCACAGGGAATATAATATTTTGATTTTGTGGGAGAGGTTTATAAATTGGTGGAGATTTAAAAAAAAGTGAAAATATGGCAGAATGCGAGAAATGAGACCAGAGGCCATGGTTCTACAAAGCAACAGTGTTAATCTCGCATGTTCTCTTATAATGGTACATCAGACAGATTGCTATAGTTCAAATACTGAGTTCATGAATTTCAATAAATAGTTGCTATGAGACCCTACAATCATTTAGATTACAAAATTCTAGAAATCGTACTTAAATAATTCCCCTAAGATATAAATTCTTATAATTCTCAAGTAAGGTTGGTAGGGGTGTCCCAATCAGTAGCTATTTAACCTGTTTGCAATTGTAGACTAATTATATTGTATCCTCGAGACTCTTTGGAAACTCAGTGCATTTCTTGTTACAACCAGAAAGCGATAGGGAATTGTGAAAATATAGTAAATCTGAAATAGATGTGTCTGGCCATTTGATATATTAAGAATATAGAAAAAAAACAGTTTATATTTTTAAGCTGCTGAAAAAATAGTACTTTTTACTTTATGAATGCATTTTGTAGAACTATCCCAGTGGCTAGCAGGTAAAAGCATTGCCATATGTGTGGAATTAATCCCATCCAGACCAAAGGCTGCCAGGTTTGATCTTGATATCGCTGATATCAGCTAGAGAAGCCACCAGCATTGCTGCACGTACCTCTTTGCACCTCAGTAGGGAGTGGGAAGAGGAGGGAGGAAAGAATGTTTCGCCAGTATTGTCTCTTCTGATCGCTGCCAGAGGGTGTGGCTACAGGGTTGTCAAGCAAAGACGGTGACTGACTTAGCCTCGGCCAAATTGTCTCCTGACCCTTATAGCCCCAATCTCATACGTGAAGAATGTGCCCTCTGGAGGTTCCAGAGGGCTTTTATCACCATTTGAACAACTGGACGGGAAGGTGGGGGCATTACTAGGGGAAAATAAATGCATTTCTAAAGAAGGTATTGAGTTGAAGTATAGAAGTCGATAACATTTTTCAGGAGAGCTAATAGATCTGTTTTCCTTTTCACTGTACATCCTCAGTGGTCTATAACTGAGTGCACCACAAAAAGAAATTATATGCTGCCTGTTTCATGCTGCAGTTTTTGAGAAAGGAACATCTAAGTTCAGAAATGTAACAGGGCTGTTAAGAATGTGCCTGAATAAGATTAGCAAGTTGAGAATGTGTATTGATAATTTTTCTTTACTTCGGGACAGAACACTAAATCAATACCAACACAGTGTGGAACACTCATTCAAAAGCACCTTTTGCTTAAAGGGACAAATATGTTCACTTCAACCATTTAGTTAGTACCAACTGCCAGATACCTCAACAGCAACTGCTGCTTGCTAACTGGGGCTTCTGTTTGAGCAGGTGAAATATTTGCTGCTATCCTTTTTGCTCCAAACCTATTTCTAACTTGCAAATATTCAGTTTTCTTCCAGCTTTACTGAATTCTGCATCATGTGAGGAAAATATTATCCTGCAGTTTTATTTTATTGCTCTAGTTTTAATGAGGTGTACACTAGTGAATGTAATATAAATGAGAGGATAATACCAGTCACACACTCAGCCTCAGTGATTGTAAGACAGCTTTTACATATAACTGAAATGGAATGTACCCCATAAACAAATCAGTAAATAGATTCTGATAACTCCTGAGCAGCTGGGAGTTCTGATTTCGATGGAGGATATACTTTTATTCCCTGAGGAAAGATTCCCTACTGCCCAACTGTTCTTTTAATTCCTCAATATTTTAATGATTCACCTTCTGCTCCTTGAGCAATTCCATTTGACCCTCTCAGTATTAGGAGAATGGAGGCACTTGGACTTCGACTGAGCAGAGTGTGGCGAAGTGATTGTATGTGGACAGATTGTGAAGTGTGTTTGGTTGCTTGTAAATGATTAGAGTGTAATGTTGTGCCATGGTTGGTTACCTGTACATGGGTAGAAGGTGAAGATGTATGCATCTGGCTAAACGTTACTGAGGGATAGAAAATATGGATTTATTTTTAAATACATTCTCTATAATGGTTGTGTTTGGAAAATGATTTGGCTAAACATGGTGATTTGAGGTTGGTGAGCAGGGAAAAGAGATCGAGTGCCAATTTAAATGCATGGTTTAAAAGTTACTTTTGTGAAAATATTGTCTATCTAAAGTATTCCAACAGACTGAGACTTGCGGGTGCCAGCCCTACACTGGCTATCCTTACTGCCTTGGTTTGAAATACCATCACCAGTTCTGTGGTTGCTTTATGCTGATCCCCAAGCTTTGTGGGGTTTCTACTTCATGTGAAAGTGTCACCCTGAGCCAGTAATGGATGGATGAGCTCTTCTGTGTACTACATTGAATTCAGTTTAATGGTAATCAGAGCTAGTGGCTAAATATTGAACATCTTGAGAACTAGGAATATTTAATGAAGCCTCCTTAGTTAAGGAAGTTTTCCTTAAGTCAGGATTCTAAATTTGACCTTTCATTTTTCCAGCTGACTTATTAGTCGTTTTCATTTTACAAAGCGGAGTCCCCATTACTTTTTAATAACACCCCTTGGAGCACAACAGTAAATGTGATGGTGGTGTGCTATTGTTTTATTCGTTCATATTCCCAGTGGAGGTTGGGAAAAGTTGCTTTTGGCTTACTGTTGCACATTGCTGCAAAGTGAGGGGGACAAAAGCAAAAGGCCACAAGACTCAACTTGTTTCTGGAACACAGTTATGTTCAGAGTTGCCATACTGTATAAAACAAAATTAAAGACAAAGATTGATATAAAGCCTTGCATTGCAAGGCACAAATAATTCTGTAAATAGTGTATGTGTGTAACATTTTGTAAATTCATTGTGAAGAAGGGCAGCAATTTAATCTGTTGCTCATGATGTATATCCATAACTTGAATCTAATTAAAAGGAAGTGGGGGATATGATTTCAGTATATTGCGGTATTTATTTGGGGATGAAGAATACATTTTAAAGAATGAGATGAGAAACACTTAGAAAAAAATTGTCTGCATTATAATACTGATGTGGTCCTGTTAGACTTTCTGGTATAAATAAATTGATTCAATAAATTGCACTCACTTCTTTTGTCCTGTCATAATTTTGGTTAGATTTGGTATCCTGTGTGTGCGACACTAAATTTGGTTTAATGATGAGCACAGCATAATAATTTATGTGCCGGTAACTATCCTTGTTTTAGGCTCCCTCCTGTGGCACCTACAATCAAATGAAGACAAGTTTCAGATTTGATATCCAGGCTGCACTCTGTTATCTGAAATCAGCTGGGGCACCTTTGAGGGTGCTATAATGAACTACTGCTTCTGAGGAAAAGTATTGCACGTCACACACATGAAAATAACCTCACGACTGTTGTGAATAAGGACTGCATGATATGTTGAGAAGGGGGTAAAACTGAAAAGGAGGAACTTCTTGATTGCATTTAAGAAGTATTGACGTGAAGCTAAGGAAGATTAAACATGCACTATAAAATGGGCAAAACAAAAAGTAACCATTTCTTTGCATTTTCAAGGAGAGAAAGTAAGATTTTCTTTGCACCTTTAAGAAGAAAGAGCATTAATTCAAACTGATTAACCTGCAGGTTTTTTTCCCATACTTTGCATGAGAAAGGCTAATAGTTTGAAAAGGAGAGCACAGCAAATAATGCATACCCAGCAATAGAATGTGTCTGATTAGGTGGTCCCTCGATGTTGAGGGCAACTTGCTGAGGAAAGAAAAGCAGAGTTAATGTTTCCAAAGGGTCTTTAATGTGAAACCATAACTCTGTCTCACTTTCCATAGATGTTGCCTGACCTGCTGAGTGTGCATAGTATCTTCTGTCTTTATTTCAGATTTCCAGTAAATGCAGTTTGTTGATTTTTAAATTGTTTCCACTCCAGTTCTATGGGGTCTGAAGTGACTGGTGACACCAATTTAGACCTGCATATTTTGCCACATATTGGATGGTAGGTGGTTAAGAGGGATGGTGGGTTAGCAGCATGGTAGATGGTACACACCACCTTCCATTTACACTGGGTGTCCGGCTCCTGATACATGGACTCGGGGTTCTCAGTGGTAGCCTGACTGCTTCTCATTCTTGTCAGTGGGAATGTTACACGTTTTTATGAAGATTTTGAGAATGTTGTTGGATACTTTTTTCTTTCCACCTGGTATTCCCACACCATGAAATAGATTGCCTGTTTTTGAAGTCTGGTTCTGTGCAAGTGAATGACATGGCCAGCCCAACAGAGCTGAAATAAATGTAATTAGTGCCTCAGTCCTGTAAGAGGACACTTGGTTTGCTTATCCTGCCAGTGGAGGAATTTTCAGAGATGGTTTTGATATTTCTCCAGTGCCTGATGAGCCTGTTGAAAGTAGTTCAACTCTCAAAAGCATACAGGAGGAGAAGGATCTGTGCTTCCTGGTAAAATGACTTTTGTGCCAGGTTTGAGGTCAAATATCAATTTCCTCTGATGGGCATGTAAGGTAATGGTGAAGTTCATCATTTGCATCTGCCTCTGCTGAGGGGTGACTCCCAAGTTATGGGAAGTAGACCTCTCTTTCCACTGTTGACATTCAGTGGAAGGAAATGTTGTACAGTAGGGACAGGTTGCTAGATGATCTTTGTTTTGTTTTGTTGCATTTCTTCTGTTTCAATGGACAATGTCAATGGTGACATAGAGCTTGGACTCTGGATATGTGTACTAGAGTTGTCTGCGTACTGCAACTGGACTGCTGAAATTGGGTGACCTTGGTTTTGGATTGGAAGTGGTGCAGGTTGGATAGTCTCCCACTTGTCCGGTAGATTAGCTTCCCTCCAGCAGGAAGCATGCTGGAGGTGATGTGAGCAGTCGGAGGAGATAGACTGGTGAAAAACATGTTGGGGCAATGACTCAGCCTTGATGCTGGTTGTAGTGTGATTGGATCTGTTGGGGACTAGTTGGTTAGGATTGCATCTGGCATGGCCTTGTGAAGCAAATGGAAGAATTGAGAAGAATTTCTGTAAGCTGCCAAATTTGAGGATGTTTTATTGTCCCTCTTATTGATGGGGTCGAAACCTTTAATGAAGTCAAGAAAGGTCACGTGCAGTAGTCATGCTTCCTACATTCCCCTTAGAGTGCCATGAAGACCTTGTCCACTGTAGTTTTTGATGAATAAATCCATACTGTGATTTGGGGAGCAATATTTAGTCTCTGGGAGGTGGCAGTTGAGAAGAACACTTGTGATAACATTCCCTTTGGAAGTTCACAGGATATTCATCTGCAGTTAACATAATCAGATTTATCTCATTTCTAGAAGAGGATCATGATTATAGTGTTCCTGAGATCCCCTGAGATATTCTTCTTTACCAGATGTTGGGGATGAGGTTGTGGATTTGTGAATGCAGTTCCTCACCAAGTTTTAGAACTAGGTAGATTCAATGCTGCTTTTCAGAATTGCAAACTTCATATCAATGAGGAATAAAGGAAAATAATGAATAAAAATAAGCTGCCAGCTGCTTTCTCAAGGGGGTGTGGTGGGACTTAAAAGACTTTGATTAACCAGCAGATATTTGAAATGCTACATGAAATACAATTGATTCCACGTTACATGCTATACCAACTTGGACATCTATTGGTGCTCCTTCATTGTCACTGGCCTAAAATAATAGGAACTCGCAACTCAATAGCACTAAGATTATCTCTGCACCACATGAGCTGGCTTTTGTGGAGCAGGCTTACCTTTACTGTTGAAGGGAGAACCAGGCCATGGCAATAAATGCACTTTTGCTGTCGATGTGCACATACTGAGAATGAAGAACGAGGAAAGCAGGTTTCATTCCCACCTATTCTGCTTCCTTCAAAGCATTATTTGATGCCACTGAATATACAACCAACATGGAATGACAAGTGTTCTTGCCTCATTCACATATTGCACTTGTACTGAGTACACAGCAGAAATAGAAAGGTGTCTAGAGTGGATAAGCAAATGTGAATGTTTCCTCTGATGGACTAGACTGTTCTGATTCAACACTCCTCAATTGACAAGTGACTCGATGTTTATCAAATAAAAGCTTACTACTTCTGTACAATCATGATGCTTAACTTTTTTTTACGCTTTCAAAGCATAAATAGTAATATATTCCAAAACAAATTTGCTTATCTATAAATTTGTTTTTTAAAAAGGCATTTTATGTACTTGGATGAGTGGCAGAATCCAATTTGCAGAATTATTGAATTTAACCCTTGGGCTGAATGTATGATTGGATGTAATTGTAATCCAAGATGAACTCTGATTATGTTTGATTAAGGGTCACTAATAGTCTGTATAAAGCAGTTAAAACATGCTATGGGGTGGCAAGTAGCAATATTAGGTACATTATTTTAAAATTTGAATACATATATATTTTAAAATGCTAGTACTTTCAAATTATCTCTCCAGACCAACTAAAAATAGGAATTGATATCTACACTGACAGTATTTCAGACAGTTGATTCAGGCTTTTTCCTAGTCTGACCAGGAGTTTTTGATGCCTAGACTGCTTTATATAAACCAGTTTGGATTAGGTTTGTACTTGTGCTACCAAACTTTAATCAAAGTCATAGAAGCTATTGACTTACTAAGTCTTTCTTGATGGTTATCAAAGGTCATACAATGAGAAGATGAACTGATAAGTATTTATCAGTATTGGAAGCATAATTAGCACTTGTATATCAGATACAAATAATTAATAGACGAAGTTAACCAATGAAAAAGGTTCTGAGGGCAGTTCAGCTGTCACATTTTTATAGAATTGATCATTGTCTTGTGCCTGATATCTTAACAAATCTAAGCTTAAATTAATGAGCTGGAAAACTAACAGTTAAATTGCCTATTTGTTTAGTAGCAGTCTATTTGCTTGCTTTGCTGCAGTTTTATAGCCTTGTTGTGAGCTGCTTTTGAAGAACTGTTATGTCACCTCTCTCTGAAGGATGGTTTTGGTCTTAGACATTGATAAATTTAAATCTGCAAGTCTTTCAGGTTAGTCCACCTTCTGCATAACTGCAGTATTTGAAGTAACTGGCTCAAATCTCACTTCCATTCACCTTGCAGAAATTTGCATGTCTAAGTGCCACACATTTCCACTTATATTTGGTCGGTGTGCCACAAAGCATTTTGTAATCCTCCTGTGTGAAATATACTTTTCAACCTTGTACATCCTTCTACATTCATTTGAGAGAATTTGTTGCAAAGACAAATAAAAGAATTAAAACAACTAACCCTAAAGCATTCAGAACGATCAGATGGCATATCCTTGATGAACAAAGAA